>JAQGBY010002311.1:0-23729 GCA_034698785.1 Mycogona germanica
TGGACCACATTCATGGTAATCAGCAAACTGAGTTTACCCCGTGATTCATTATTCAATTATTAGCTGAACTTTAACAGCGTTGGTCGACAATTAAAATAGACTTGATTTTGAGATAACGCCGCAAAAGCGATTTTTAGTTATGATTTTTGAGGCCTTAAGTTTTTTGTTAGTCGACGCAAAAGAGCGGCGAGGGTATAGTATAACTTCTGCGCTTGTAAACGATACGGTTATCTAGAAGAAAACTTGGGTTCGGTTTCCGCCAAAAGTGAATGTATGTTTACGACAGGATGATTCACGCCCAGATGATTGCGTAAATCGGGCTACAATGAGTGTTTGCCAAAGTACCAAACCACCAATAAATTATATTGCAAACGACACTGAGACAGTTAGCATTTTCTTAATGACAGGAAACCTAACCGATTATACAGTTTGCCTCAATGCAAACTAACTTCACATTATCCCTGTAAACAGTTACCAATACAATGCTCAAGCGACATTGTTATTTAGATTGTTTCTATAAGATTCAAATATTCAGTTACAAATTAGAAAAATTACCCGGATCCATCATGTCAGAGTAGTATATTTTATATATTTTTTTTAATATTCGAAACTCCATTTTTTCAGGGGATAAAAATTATGGTTTCCAAACCCTTGAGAGCGACAGCGGCATTTTGGTGAAATGGAATTATTTTAATTTTTCGGCGAAGCGATGGCAATGTTTAAAACTTCAACGGCTGGTAGCTCTAAAAATACGCAAAATCGAAATATGAAATAAGTTGCGATCAACTACAAATTTGCGTAACTATATACAGCTAATTTTTTATTCAATTTCGTTCAGTCGTTCGTAAGGCGGACAGTTAAAAAAATAATTTTAAAAATATGACACACCTTCGGGATTATCATTGATATCATTGAAATAGATAATCATTGTCCATTGATTGCATTTGACGCTTTCCCGTATCATTCCGTCGAAGTAAAACTAAAAAACGGATTGAAATTATTCAAATGTCAACAGCCCTGACTGCGGAGGTAGCATGTGCCCTGCAGACAGCTGGTAACAGTTTATAGCATTTACCTCGTTGACTCGGAATTAGTCCCAAATTAAACACAACCTTCTGGCCACAGCGCCGTTGACTCACCTTCAGTCAACACGATATGGCACTCGACACAGTGAACACCCTGAACGACATTCCCGGTTTCTAACAGAATTTTGCCCGCAAGGATCTATCCATAAAAAATATTAAGGGTACAATATTTCATTGTTTGCACCTGAGCGAGCTGCATTGATGACACATCCCGCAAACAACCTACATGTGCGAGTCCATATAGCAATGCTGTCAGACGAAAGAGAAATTTAATCATGGTCACTATTATAATGAAAGTATTCAGTTGGCTTTGAATTTAAAAAGACTAACTTTGACTAAATATGAAAATTCACTTCCTATAATCAAAATAAATCTAGCTTACATACGAGTACATCAATTAACACTTAAATATTAAACAGTGCTAAATAAATTCATCGCATTTGGACACTATGTAATGTAATAATTTTATAATTAATAGAAGTTGCTAATATTAAGGTTACTTTTAGATGCGGGTATTTAAAATTGCAATTTTTACTTTATACATTATAGTGATACAATCTTATGTGGGATGGGCTATTCGAATGAAACATCTGGTAAATGTAGATGCCTGTTTGCTTGGTAGTATTACATAATTAATTCTCGATAGGAGGGATACTTTTCCAGTTTTTTTCAATTTCAAATAGTGTTCGTCCATTTGTATTGGTCTATATTCTGTCGAAGTGAAGGAACAAAAATGCGAAGCCATCCTTATCAAAAACCATTTTTATTTATCTTACAACTGACGCAAACAGCGTTGTTGGCTTGTTGCCAACAAACAAAACAAACCCGAAGATAAGAAAAGTGCATATCAAACTGATATCACCTGAATTATGCCTGCTCTGTTACCTTTATGGGCCACTCCCAATATGTCTCTGTAATTTCCGTTTCGTTCGTACGAGTTCATTTTTTTCCGCCCCGCGAATAGATTCTACCTGACACGAAACTTTTAAGGTTTGTGTTGGGGATTTAGCTACCTGCCATCTGGCAGCCACGGTGGCACAGGTAAATGGTTGTGTGACAGCCGTTCGCATTTGCTGTCCTGAGACCACTCAAACGTCCAACTCAAACAAGGAGAAATCAAAATCCCTTTACCAAAATTCCTAAACAATTGAATATTACATATAGAAATATTTCAAAAACGCTCCCAAATAATTTGTAACATTAAAAAAAGCTTTATGACATTTACGTGCAAATGCAAAACGTTTTGAGTTATATAGAAGTTTAGGAAGTTTATATAGAAGTTATTTGAACTATTTCAAATGTTCGCATACTTAACAATGGAAATTGCTTTTTTGAAACACTTGAGAACGAATTTTAAAAAAATTTGAAAATCTTATTTCAGTGAGTTGGAATTATAACTTATTGAGGGGTTTAAGGTAGGACGTCTGGATGATATATATATTAAATGGTGAAAACTCTACATTTTTCGCAATTACCAGTTCTAATTAAAATAATAGTAAAATATTATTATAAAAGCGAGCTCGCCACTCGGTTCGTCTCCTTCATTCGGCCTGTCCCGAATTCACCATTTAATATTATAATTTATGTTTAATATTTGGTGATGTGTATGTTCCTTTAGAGAAAAGACAATTATAATAGAATAAAAAATAGAAATCGTAATACGTGTAAGAATGGATCATCATACTGTGGAATGATACTGTACGACTAACTAAAATCTCCAAAATAAGGCTATCATTGGAGGTCACAGGAGGACAGAATAAACATCCCCCCAGGTGGTACACAGAGGTGTGCAAGCCCGGTGGGTCACGCAGGTAACACGAACAACCGGCGACCGCAAGCAGCCGCACCACCTCTGCTCTTCCCCGCGCGCACAGGGCAAGGTATATTTCGTGAGAGCCAGGGTAGGTGGGCAGGTAAACTAGGGGGAGGGGGAAATCCGCTCCTCCAAAAAGTTTAGATCTACGTCATCCGAGCGGAATCTCACGGTTCACGGATTGCTCACACATCCTGGAGCCATAAAACGGCGTTCACCGAAAATGGTGGACACACGTCAACAGTCAACTACTCTTTTTTCGAATCAAGCCAACAACGTCGTCACGTGACGACGACGACCAGGTTGCCAACACCGGTCTGAACGTCTAATAGACACACGGTTAATCAAGCGTTCTGTTATCGCTATCGGAAACTATAATATAATAATAATAAAATAAATAGCGCGCTATCTGGAATCGCCTAGGGTGTCTGAATGTAACACTCCTGACGGTGCTGGAGAAAAAAGGTAGACCCAATGATCGGAGGATGCGTCCTGGCGACTGAGCAGTCGATAGTCTATGTAGTTTATATACTCTGTTGAGTTAGTTTTGTGATTGTACGTACACAAGTGGCTAAATATCCCAACGCCCCGGTAAAACAAACGCGCGCGCCCGGCGCAGAAAAGTTTTTACAAAACCGGCCATCCGCGCAGAACTCGCGTGACGCATTCGAAAAAGTTTGTTCGAGTTGTTAGGTTGGTTGGCAGCGGAGTGTGGGTGCGTGTGTGGTGCGGTTCTGGTCACAGCCTGTGCAGTTTTGTTTGCTGTTTTTTTAAGTATTATTTTTGGATTATCAGCTGTATAGTCGCTCCTCGTCTATGCCGAAGTCGTGTTTTTGATCCTCTACAAATAGACCGGATATATATCAGTTACGACGAGTTCGAAGACCCATTCGTATCGACCTGGAATTGGATTATCATTTCGTTGGACTCGTAGGTTTGCCTAGACAAACTCCAACAAGTGTGTGCCCGGTTGGTTCATCGCTGCGTGTTCCGGAAGAGGTTCAGAGTCGTTCGTCACTTCTGACTCATGGTCTAACTTAAGTTGCGAAAATGGTGAGTTCCAAAGTATATTTCGATTTCGGTTTCGGGCTACAAGTTTTCAAGGTTGGAGTTTGCTATTCTGGAAATCTGTAAAAAAGTAAACAATTCTGAAGAACGTGATTCTGCGAATACAAATGCTTGTTGGTTTTCAACGTTTTTCTTTTTAGTTGTTTTGATGTACGACTCAATACCTTTTGGCAATTTATTAACTTCATGTGTTTGAAAAACGTTGGATGGTTCATCATAACTTATTTCCACTCTAAATGAGTTTCTTAAAGCAACAAATATATTTTTATTGTCCAACTATATAAAAACACTTATCTGAACTTTACTTTTTATTTACCGTGCATGTATATGAACAGAATTGAGGTCACAAATTATTAATTGAATTTTATAAGATAACAACTCTCATTTTTTTCCGCCAGCATCGAATTTCCAATAAATTGTATAGTTGCTGCGCAAAACACAGCAAATTAAAAAAATGCCTTAGCTATTCTAATCGAGGACACAAGTCAGAGGAAAGGATGCAGTACGACCGACATATTTACATTTTCAAACAACAAACATGTTGACTTTCACTATTTGACAGTTTTTTGTGTCAAGGGGAAAAAGCTGAGACCATTTGGCACGACCGTCACGGAGCATTTCTTACGTAATTGGATAAAAAAGTCGTAACAATATACACTGTATATACTACTGACTTGAACGAGGAACATAATTACCTACTATTGTCTTCATAATAACACCAAAATTGCATAGTGGTTCAATCGTTATTAATTTTGAAATTAAATGAATTACCTGAACTACCCTTAATAATGTATGCAAGCGTTTTAATCGGAAATTAAATAGTTATTTCATTAAAAGTAGAATGAAATATTATTTTATTCTCTAATCAACTGCTTCCAATTTTTTTTTTTTTTTTCTCGACATGACAAAATTAATTTTAGAATATTTTTTTATCCAAGTACGTTGTAAGAAATCTGGATCGCTCACTGTGAATGTATTCTAATTGGAGCATTAGACGAGTCAGAATTTAGCCGACCGATACAGGAACATTATCGGGCCATAGTCAAGCGAGGAAATCCACTTTGTATTATTCAATATAATTGTTAGGTCCACGCTCGCACGTCCGTTACATTCCCTCGCCCAGCTGTTAATGAAATACGGAGGGGGGAAAAGGGGTCAACCAATACGTGCTTTCTCGTTTTGTGCACGCAGCACAACACACTACTACAGTGGCACAGCGATCTCAGCGACGAACCCCATTTTTCTTCTCGCTCTGTGGTGTGGACGAGACCTTCCTGGGAGAGGAGATTGTTGTTGCTCGGCATGGACTCCATCAACAAAGCAGAATGGACCCCCACGTGGCGCTCTCGCGACATTTTTCTACCACAAAAGATATATTTATGTTGAAAAGAGTGCAGGGTCTTGCCTGTCCTGCGTCAGTCGACAAAATGGATGAAGTGACTCATCAGAAAACCGGATTTTAATTATTATGCTGGTGTGGCTTTAGCTACCATAGTCAGTAAAAACGTACTTGTAGGCACATTCACCTCATTGGTCTCTACCTGACTTCAATGCAGGGAGGAGTCAATGATGTTTCCTGATTCAGCTCAACAGGAAATTATTTGAGCACTTTGATTATAATAATCCAGGAATTAAATGTTGTATTTATTACTATTAAATTTTTACATTAACCCAAAAACAAACTAATCTCAGCCAAATCGAGTCATCAATGTCAAAATAGATTTCAATTTTAACATAAGGGGATGACACATTTTGTTTCACAAACACGATCTTATATTTATAGTATTAATTTCCAGTTGCTCATCCGCATCTAACTTCGCATGTGTCATTTACATGTGCATCATTACTGTTAATCGACGATTTGTTTGGACTACTTTCTGAATCATCAGAAATGTTTTTCTTGGTGTTACTATTTTGACCCGTGAAATATTTCATTTTTCAACCCATACGTAAACTAAAAGTCGAAATCGACATAACATGGTTATTCACATGAGGACACTTTTAAAACGTGGGCACGGTTGGTTATCCAGTCTTATTTTGTGTTCTTTTTATCAGTGAAGGTTCCACAACCATTTACACAATTGACGTTAATAGACACATTTTAAAAGCGAAATAAGGTTCTTTGTAATAAGCTAGAATCATTTTTAGAAAAACTCAAGCGCTCATGTGCTGAATTTCAGCAAAGTGCATACACTGTATTTTGTGCAATCATTCCAGCCAATCTACGATAAGCGTTTGCGTCAATTTTTTATTGATAACGATACGAAATGCAGTTGTTAGTTGAGCAGGGAAAGGAAAGGGGCCCACTGTCTCGAAAACACAGACCATGTACTAATGTTTTAATTATCACGTACATACTCCTCGCAATATAATCGATATATGTCTATGAAGATAGCATTTCAGTGCTTCTAAATCAATAAATATCTTTTAAAAATTATAATAATAATAATTAACTACCCTTTCAAAACGGTGTACAAATATTTAAAAGAATGTTTCATTTGATTGCTTTGAAAAGGAATATGCTTTATAAACAGAATCAATATTGGTAAAAACACCACCATTTCTAGGCATAGATTGACCAGAAAGTAATTAAAAAGCTCTGCACTTAAAGATCTAACTAAAAGTAATTAAAAAGCTCTGCACTTAAAGATCTAACTAAAAGTAATTAAAAAGCTCTGCACTAAAAGTTCTAGCTAATAAAAAATACTATTGAATAAAAGATTTTCCTCAATTTCACTAGGCAATTCAACATAGTTGATTTCACTGTTCAGAGAAATTTAAAGAAAACATGTAGGACATTGAACGAAGATAGAAAAATACCAACAATTGCAAAGCTCATGAAAATTGGCCTTTTTCATTCAAGTTAAACAAGGAAAAAACACCGTGTAATTGGCTAAACTCATAAATCGATAGTGAAAAAGACCAAAAAATGTTCTAATATTTTTTTTTTTTTTTGGTTTGGGCGATGGGTTCAAAAACCGAAAAATTTGTCCTTCCTCGAAATTATCAATCATTTTCGTACTTTGTTCGTCTGTATCGCATCTGTCAATAACACAAGTAGTGTTACCGACTTTATCATGATCGCAACTGCATAGCATAATTTTGGGTCGTTCATTGAACGCCAAAATCGAAACCATCATGTGCTTTCATAAAATAGGACAAAAAAATCTTATCACTTTACGAATTCAATATTACTGAATCGTTAAAGAAAAAGTAGGTGTGTGTCTTGTTTCCGTGAATTGTTCGAACATTTCTAAATTCTGATCCATTTATCAGTGGATTACTCAAGAAAATCATTTGTGAATAGAAACTTGTTAAGTATAGTAGAAGCAGGAAAAAAATATATTCAACTTGTATACCACAGTATGTCTAATCAAAACTGTCATTTTAAAAACAATTAAATACTTATTCATCTTGGCTCAAATAATTCAAATTAGCTCCACAGAATATGGAAAAATTGTATTCTTTAGGAGACAAAAGCTTCATGCATTTAGATTCAAAATCAAATTTTTCACACTTTTTTTGACACATAATGACTGGTAAATATGGACTTTGAAGATACGACTTAAAAAATGAGGAGGACCGGTAGCTCACTGAACGAACTGGACATTTGTCAATGAGGACAATGGAGGAAGTCATTATCTGACTAATAGAGTCTGGGGGTGGCCACCGGAAAATACGGCAATCTATTTTCAGACGTGTAATCAAATATAGGCGAAAGGGGAAGACCGCCTATGTTGTCATTCCTGGCATAATTGTTTAAGTTATTTTGTTGTTGTCTTGAGACACGAAAGCATGAACGTCTCGTCTAAATATGCATGGCGTCGCAAACAAGACAAAACTCTTGACTGACCGCCTACTGTTAAAAAACAATTTTGTTAAAAGCTAGCCTCAGGCCGCGTTGACCTGTTTGATTCGTCACGTCTCTGACTTTTGCAGTAAAAACTTGAAGATGGCACACACTCGCATGGCTAGGGTGTCATAGACCATAATCTTGACTCAGATGTGAAGGGAGTGACGTCATCACCGCGTTGTAGTGAGTCAAGCTCAGAAATCGGGGGCGGTGACCTTGCCGTAGTCAGTCCGCGAAACACCGCCAGCATACTGCAATTTAAATAATGAGTCAAAATGGAAATTGTTAAGCAAGTGCGACTTGAGATGAAAGAAGAGGCGTTTTCGCAAAAAAGGTAAGACGATTACGTCACCGCTATATAGACCATGCACGCTGCGGTGGTCAAGGTAATTGGTGGCAGTGCTTTAGTAAAACCGCACGAAGGTTGCTTACGTAAACTAAATAATCGGATTGTCGAACATCCGGTGCATGGCGGCTAAGAAAGGACAGAAATGCTTCTAAAGTGTTCACTCTAGAAAGAAATCTTTCAGTCAGTACAGTTTTGCCGATTAATTTGAAAATGCCGTGTTTAAATGAATGACTGCTTTAATTTAAAAAATACGATAATATAAAACTATATTTTATGGCGTATCAAAAAATATATAAAATCTTTACATGGTGATCTTATGGCCCTTTATAGGATAAGCACGGTGTATATCACGAACACGTAAGATTCAGCTTTTATTCAAAAGTTTTAGGAAGTCTCCACATACTCTGTAATTAAGACATGAGACGAAAGTAAAGGTCCATGGAATTTAATTTAGTCGTCGTTCAAAATGAACGAGAAATTGAATTTCCCCAATTGCAGTCTGCTGAACTAACTGAATAATTTAGTCAGAGCCTAACATGAGATTTGTAGAATTTGTTATATTACAGAGTGGGCGCTTTAAAGGTGCCGCATTTCTCCAACATTACATACCGAACGAGTTTTTGTAAGCAATAATAAAAGCGGATGGCGATCAGTGACCCGTTGAGGGCAAGAGTATGTCGGTTTTTCAAATTCAAAACGCATATCTTTTCTCAAGGAAATATAATGTGACAAGGAGAGCAGCTGCTCAATGTTTGATGGAATTAATTTTTTAGTGTATCTGTGTGCGGTCGTCTTAGCTGAACTTCTTGAAAATTGGAAGAGCGGAAAGAAGCCTGCTCAGTAAAACGAATGGCGGCTGACAACGTTTTTGTTCACGCTTGGTGGCTTAAGGTTTCCCCTAGTTTGACATTCAACATCCAATATCCAGTACCTCTTTGAAATTGAGGACCGATTGAGCCATGTGCTATGTGTCTCGTCGTCATAAATAAAATTGGATTGTAATGGAAGTTCAATGCAATCATCCTCTAAATAACATTGCCTAGTCTTTGTTTTCATATTCAATAGTTTCTTAAACATTTTCAAGTTTGTGGAAACTTGAAATATATTGGTCTAACTGCATTCACGGCATTTATTCAAAAGAAATTGTTAAAAATAATAGTTTATAATTCGATAAACGACACAAGTCACTAGGGCCAGCGATCGACTGAGAATCTATAAAGCTACTACAAGGCTAGTATAACAAAAAGTAAAATGGCCAATCCAGCGCAAAACCTCAATGTCGGTAAACCATCACAGCTTGCAGAATATATAGTTTATGTTTTATTGTATGCACACATGTGCTAGACCAGGTGGCAGAGCTTGGTCGTCCCCAGTCGAAGTGTCCTTCGCTCGTCCCCACTATCGCCCCCGCATATTGGGCGACACTTAATCCCATTGGTCCACAGGTTCATATGCGTGATCACATTTAACAGGTTACATTATTGCAGTGACATACGAGTACACTCGTATACTGTGTTTGCGCACGAACCTAGTCTCACCATGTCAAGGTGACTGCCGCCAAATATGCTCTGGTAGTCTGAACTGTTACTTTTTGAGCAATATGTGAAACGCACGCTTAACTTTAATCCAACCAATTTTAGAATTAACACTTTAAAGCACTCTTCTATCTATTTTAGATTGAAACAAATCATTCAAATTTATTTCAAAAGAGCAAACACGCAACCTATATATGAAGCCAAACAGTATAATATTTGAATGATGTTATCTCATAGTCTTAAAACTAGATACTGTATGCATAATTTTAATTTCACGCATGTGCAAGCACATTTTGGGTGAATCGTGTCACATTTTAGTGTCGGTGCATGTAAAAAAAGAACTATAATAGATTATTTGACACAATTATTAATTCATAATAATTTAATATCATAATTATGAAAAATGACCTCATTGACATATACATTAGAAATTAGTGAAATGACTTACAATATACATCCGGATCCCCAAATTATGTTCACATGTCTAAATAGTCGTCTCGACCTTTTGGCTCAGTTATTTACAACAACAAAAAATGCGATTTTGAAGTTTCAATTCGTCGTGGGTGGTTTATTGACTGCTTTCCTGTATGTGCTCATGTACTGATAAATTTTTATTTATAAGTATTGAGCAGAGACCTTGATATCATTTTCGACCTAATTTGTTCTTATGAAAAACAACTTCTTATTAAAAGGCTTGCACGAGTATTAAATATCATTTAGTTTTGTTCAATTCATTTAGTCACTTAGGACAATTACAATAAGCGTTGTCATTTAATTAATTTTTCGCGAGATTGTCATGTATTAACAGTTGTTAGTTGCTGATTTCATTTAAATGATACAGTTAGAATAATATTCTTCTCAGCGATGTAAATAAAATACAGGAAATTAAGTAGAACAATCAGAGCACGAAACATTTTCATTCAAAAGCCTGAACTAATCTTGTTGGATTGTAGAATATAAATGGAGATTTTTGAATTATTTCATTACGGGTCGCCTAAGGCTCGAATGAGTATGCTTATTCCGTTGCTGGTTGAAATACGTGTGTATATTCAAAAATTCTGAAAAATGTACGTTCTCGTAATATATCTAAAAATAAAGATGTGTATTTCAGATATGTGCCCTCGAAGTGTGTGTTTTTAAACAAGTTTTCAGGAAAAGAAATACACCGTAGCAATGACACCCATTCTATGATTGTCCATACACATGGTCGCGGCGCCACCTACGGTACATCCGTTCCCGGAAAAACAAAAATATGTTGACGGAAGCGGACGGACGGCTCGATCCGAATTGCACAACCTTAGCAATCGTTGATCTGTTGTGCAGTGCTTGTAAATTTATCGAGGCAAAACCACCACAAAAACACCAAATTATCTTTGAACGAACTTTTTAAAGACAATCGAATGCAGGCCTTGTGATAGCTGTATTTTTTTTAAGGTTCTCGCCTTAGGAGCAATTAAAATATATTTTGTCTATTTTATTAGAAGCAGAAAAGTATGTTCGGTTTTACAAGCTATAACTAAGTACTGTGAATGGGGTTACAGTTACTAGAATTTGTTTTCGGTTTCTCTGCGAATTCTAAATAATGTGACCTAAATAATTCCAATCGGACATTCTTTTTTCTCTCACAGTTTACGAACAACTTGTAGTTTATCAAATTGAACTACTAAAAAATGAGTTCACAAAGGTGATAGCGAAAGTGACAAGAAGGCCTTCTTGAAAATACAATGAGAAGTGAGAAGTAATTCAATGAGAGCATCCTGCTATTGTTTGTCATACAAAAAGTACATGAAAGCACCTGTGTGACAATTTGTTTTTTGCTAAAGTAATTACATACCCCTATGGCGAATGTACTTATGCAAATAAGTACATGTGCAAAAAATTCAAAATTGCAAAAAAAAATGGCAATGCAGAAATCTTGTGTTTTTCTTACGTCATTTCAAATGAGCCATCGACTTCAGTTGTATCTCTACATTTTATCTACTTTTTTCATTCTTCTTGTAGTCATTGCAAATGCTTTAATTTATACCTGTATTATTAATACGTTGGTAATTTCAACTGCATTTACGCCCGTCGTAGAACCGATGTAAGGCCAGATATAACAATTTATTCACCAATATGCATTAATTGCATGTATATTCTGTTTACAACATTTATGTGTAGAGAAGGCCGAAATACGACAAAAATACATCGGTGTGTTTGTTTAATTAAGAATCAAACGCTTCGCTTCACCTGTATAACTCATAGGAAGATATAATATTTGGCCTAGACACATGCACACTGGAAGACAATCCCCCCCCCCCAAAAAAAAAGATACAGTTATAATTATTACAATTTTTTTAAGAAGTAATTTTGTCTTCTCAACTGACGCAACAGTGAAACTTCATACAAGAATTATTGCACTTCTTGCATGTTAAAGAAGTTGCTGACATTCCCATCAGTCGGGTGTGAAATTGCAAGCACGAGGCGAGGTGTTTGACTACAGCGCCTATACTTACATCATAACTCGGCAATAATTGACGATGTGAACACTCTGTTCACAGGACCGTGGATATAGATAGGGTTTTCTCGGCACACTGCTCCGAAGATTCATATATCATTTGTACAGCACACATAAAATTTAATGTGCGAGCAGACCTGAAAACTATCGCAACCGTAATGTGAAAATTACACGGAGAAGAATATAATTTGTCGGAAATACACTCAACATTTCTGCGGCTAGTCTCGAGTGAACGAAAAATGTGTGTGTTGGGGGGAAGGGGGTGTAACTGCGAATGTGTAACACGATAAATGAATGGCTCAACAATGTCAAATTGACCATTATATCGCGTAACAGGTCAGCCAGATCAGACGAATTCGTATTAACATTGACCTCCCACTGGGCATTGGTGGGCGAAATTATTGCATGTAAATAGAAAAGTGGCGCCTAATATGAAGGCCACCATTGAGAATGCATAAGCCTCCAGCAGCCAAGCTTCAGTAGCGTCCCATACGTAATTCATTTGACCCAAATTTTATTGGGATTCCACGTACGCTAGGCACATATACAGAGGCCTATACTCAGCTCACGCTCAACATAACGATCAATACAGAAATGTATCACCTAAATCACTTAGTCTCATTACGATGTTAGTTATTAATGCAACGACGTATTCCCATGCTAAATAGTAATAATGTTGGGTGTTAAAATGGGTGTAGCGCTATTCTCCAAGTTGCCATCAATACAATGCTCCGGTAGAATAAAAAATGGCGTCGAATCGCATTAACCATGACAACAGGAAACAGCAATAGCGTAGGCCGGCATATCCTGTGCGAAATTTTTACGACAACCTATCTCTGTAACTTTGTAAGTTATCCAGGAACGCAAGCAATCAGTGATAATTTGAGCTACATTTTAACAATCACGCTCACTGATACAGAAAGGATTAGCGGAAAAGAGAATTCCGTAAATTTTGTTCATATGAGTGGAAGAATGATTAGAAATTGAAAATGCGTTTTTTTAGCAATAATTTGATGGAGGCACTAATCGCTAAGTGCCAGAATTGGTGATATAAGGGCGTTTACCAACAAAAAAAGCACGGAATTAAGGGCGTGGCGAAATGCGATCCTTTCGATGGTTGGTTATTCGCACTTTTACGATTATTGTATTGATTTTATAATTTGATTGAAAACTGTTACTGGTAGAACACAGCGCAATCGCCTATGAAACAACACAAGGTTTCCTTGACCCGAGTGCAGAAGAAATCTATGTAGCCGAGGATTAGGGCAAATCCATTTTTACGATGCGTCCGGATTATCCTGTAGTTAATGCGAGTGGGAGGTGAGAAACATAGCATTTATTGTCCTGTTTAGCTCAGTTGCAGTACGACTAAATGAAATCACCTACAATTTGGTCATGTGCCTCAAGACTTAACTCATTCTCATCGCCACTCCTCATTTTACAGCGGCTACAACTGATTTGGACGTCTCAATATGACTAGATACATTATAAACTGTAGGGATGCAAATACACGTGTATGTACTTATTCTTTGAATGTCAGGGTTCGGAAAGTAAGCAGTCAAGCGCTTGATTATTTTACTAAAGAATAAACAAAAGCGTTGTTATCAAAAATAAATTGTGGGCAGATCAGTACCTGACATATAATACATTTACGTAGTGTGTTTCGAAAAATAGAGAGCCTATTTAATTTAAAATATGGAAATGTTTGTCAAATAAATGAAATTTAGTCATGAATGTTGGCTTTCTCTTTTAATGGTTCTCGCGCACTGTGACGTCAAGTGATGCCCATAACACAGTGAACGAAATAAAATTTGACTCACTCAAAAATAAAAAAATAAAGAGTGATCAACAAAATTCATATTCTGTAGATAGCCCAGGAGAATTGGACGTTACACCGTAAATCATTATGTATTAATTTAATATTGAAAAGTTGTCCATTCTAGGATTTTCTGGCACAGTAAATTAATACCAGTAGTCAAGTACCTGCACCTTAAAACTTCGTACATGGAAGGTAAATCTTGAAAATGTATCTCATATATTTTTTTTTTTTTAGTTTCCATCAACTGTAGTCAACCGCACTACAGGCGTTACGTCCCCCTCATGGTGCTTAGGCACTGTGCGAGGGGGAACGACCAGTACCCCGGGATCGAAATTTTCGAGAGCCCGCGCCGGGAATCGAACCCGGGACCGCCGAAAGGCGTTTTAAAATAATACCATGAAAACAATGGCGTAACAAATAGTTGGAGTTGTTCATGCTGAGCATTCGTTTCGGTTTGCTAAAGCGAAACAAAATACACGTCTCTGACACCTGAATATCAGTATTTAGGTTAATGCTTTAGAGTTAATAAATTAATTTGAAATAATTAATTCATAAACGAAATTATCTCACTACGAACGCTCCCAAGCTGCAGAAGTGATATGAGTCTAATAATTAATTTAATTGGTGAAAGTTCTCGACCAATAAATATGCCAACAATGTTTTATTTTTTGCAATTGGACATATCGCATTGACTACAACAGTGTGTGATAGTAACTTTTTTATTATTACAATGACTATATATTTTTTGTGCTAAGTTACTGTTAAGATCGAGTAGTAACGGAATTTACTTGAGCGGCTGTCACTGAGTCATAAATTCGTAAATACAGATTTGAATTTTATGCATTCTTGATTCTTTTGCTTGAGTCCTGGAAATTTGTCAGAACTAGAATTAGTAGACGTTGCATGCCATTCGTATTTATATCGTGCTTATTTACATTTTATGCTATTCCTTTCATTCCTATAATTTACTTTGACATATGTTGTAATTGTTAACAAAGTTATTAAATATCAAAATAGAAATAGGACATACTATGTAAAATAAGGTGGAAGTTGTGCCAGGACTGCAACGAACACGATAAGACGAATAAGAATTGGCTTACAATAAATAATAGAAAACCATTAACTAAATCAGAAAAACCAAACTCTTCTTGTTCGGCGCTGTCCCGGACACAGCTTCCATTTGAAGTTATTAAAGATTGATCACTACTTATCAATCAACCCTCGTGCAAAAAAGGAATTCATTAAAAAAAAGAACTTGAGAAGTGTTCACCATATGCCTTTTATCATTTATAGTCGCATGTTCCTCTATACTCGAATATTATTACTCTTTGACTTGACAGGTTGGAAAATCTGGTTTTTTGGGCACACGCGAGAGTAAAGCTTATCGCACGTAAAAAAAGGTTCGTCGTTGTCAACGACCCCAACAGGGACATATGGCATGAGGCTGTTGTGTTCATTCATGTGGAAACACAACCCCTGTCAAAAATGAACGAATCTACTACACAGATGTAAGAAAGATCTTAGTGAAAACTCAGGCAGGAATTTTTAAATTATTAATTTTTATCATGGTCTGAAACTGCAATATTTACCCTGAATAATATTTCCATTAATCTCCTGAAATTGACAAAATCAGGCCTCTGCAATTCAATTTAATTCAGTAACCCGTAATGACTGAGTCAATTGGCAAATGTGAGCAATCCCAAGTTTCAATTAAATAATATTACTCCAATAAAAATTAATTTTCTTATTTAATTATTTATATAAGTTTGCAATTATGCAGAAATGTGTCATGATAGCTCAATGTCAGAGGTGAAATAACAAAAGGATTAATATAAGCCCATCAATTTGCTCTTTTGGCAACATATTTGTCCGACCACTGGGTAAATATTTTGCGATAAGAAACGTTTCAGGAGTTCCATGTTCTTTGCATGAAACTAAATGATAAAACGTAACCATTGCTCAAAGAACTCTAAACCGTTGAAAACGTTTCCACACATTTGATCTCGCTCCATGACTGGATGTCTGTCAGGTCGTCCATCCTGGATGGCTTTGGGATTCATAGTCACGTATGGGGGACATTGTCGGTACGCTGGGAGAAATCATTTTTTTGTAGTCGTTCAAGAAACGTTCGATCACAGACGTTAGGTCTATTCGCTGGGCGACAAAATTATGCCGGTTCACTATTAAGTAACCCGGAAGTGACATTCTTGAACGGTGGTGATGGCGAATTAATGATCGGATCGGTGACCTAACACGGGCCACAAAAACTATGCCATACGGACGTTATAAAAACGAGAATCCAGGCTTTCTTTTCTAATGAGATTTGTACTGTAGAACGACAGAATTTATTATTTAAGCAAATAATTACCAAGGATTCAAAATATCCCGCTTTAAACTGCCTTAGTGTTCCATAAATTTCACATTTGGAAAACATACAAACAACTGTTTCAATTTCAGAATTCCTTAATTCGAAAGTACCTGAACTGCTTCAGATTGGCAAAAAAAATGGCAAACAATAATACCACACATGTATTACATTTAAAAATATTAGTGCGAAATCTTTCAGTTCTCCGAAGCAAATGATCGAGCGGAAGAAGGCAATAACATTGAAAGTTTCTTTCAAGTTTATTCCTGGTAGAGTGGTCATAAAACTGTTAAATCGTTCGAATGTAGGTTACACCTACGCGCCTACCTCACTAGGTTCAATGGGTTCTCTGCGAGCATAGAGCACGACTATAGCGATTACCAGAAAGGCAGTAATTTGACGCAAATCTCTTGTTCGCCTAGGCAGTCGTGGTTGGTTAGTACATAAAAGGGTGGAAGGACATTGATTACACGGAATGTTGGCCATCTTGACTGTTGAGATATTACGCGTTCGCTGAACTACGGGTCATTCGATTGCGCTACCGTTTTTAATATCGCGTTTCCTTAGTTTTTCGTTATAGGTGTTGTTTATAGTTACAGTTGTATAATCGTGAATTGGTATTATATAAACTGCTAAACGATTGGTGAACAGGCGTTTCCCGATGGTCACTCAATCTCAAAATAGAACCTCCATAAATGATTCGATGATCCTGATGCCATGAGGCATTGAACGCTTCCTAAATGTACCACTGTATATAATTAAACCAATCACTCTCTTAAATATAATTATTAGTCAAATTTTGTTATTCTTTTCAATTTAAAACTACATCATCTTACAATCGCCTTAGTTAAGTGTCTAGTTCTATATACTTTCAAGAAAATACATGAATAAGAAAACACTTATTTTATTTGTATTTGCTTATCTAATGCTATTCGAGCCTAAACAAATCCATGAGCGGATGTCGCATGTCCCTGCATTCGAGAATAAACAAATGCCGATATAAAACCCTCTTTTGAGATTTTAGAAGAAATGTCAGTGACTGATAAAACACGAGGAAATTTACTTTGGCAATTCAACATCAGTTCATTGTTAAGGTGACTGAACTTGCTTTTTTTGTTGACAAGAACTTTCAAGTTTCACCAGCAGGTAAACACTGCTTAATGTTTAAAGTAAACATATCTAAAACACTGTTCAAAAGGGTTTATTTGTTTGTTAAGCGAAGCTAAGTAGTTTGCATTAAAGGCGATAACGCCTACTTTAACATTTTGAAAGGTACTAAACAAAATGGCGTATCTGACGAGAATCACTGTACACTGGGATCTTGAACTTTACTATTCCCCTCCCTGGTAAATGTTTTTTCCATTAGACATTTGACTGCAAATGTGCAATGTGTCCCTCGAGTCAATCATATTTATTGAGACATATTAGATATAAAAATTTCAATAGGATGTCAAGGAAAATAAGACAAGTAGTTAAGCAAGTTTAAAATGTGAGTTCCAGTCGAACCAATAAACCATTCCTGGTTACTTGCCGAACCGATACGAAGCCATCTGAAACACTGTCACTGGGGCAAAACTAAAAAAAAATAGTCGCACCCATCTTAACACAGTGAGATCGCTTAAATGGTGCTCAATCGAGTAGAAACATCACTTTTCACTTTACCGTCTTGAGGCATCAAAAAGGTGATGTGGTAAAAAAAAAAATTCGCTAAAACACGATGAAATATTATTGACGTGAGACCTATATGCTTTCAAGCGGCGCAGGTCATGTCGAATGTGCGCACGCTTATACGGCCATGCGCTATAACGATGACATTTATGCAAAATCATTGTGTCTGTGGGAGAAATAATCATTCAGTGCATGGTGTTATGCAATTTGGGAACGAATTCTGAGTAGTTATTTGACCAATTTTCGGGTTCTCCATGGCGTGGAGTTTTTACCAGCCAATCAATCAAGTCACGATTTTCATGCAGAATAATTACTCGTATATTCAGTAATCATTAATGGAAAATGTGATTTTCTAATGCCTGAAGTTTTCTACAATACTTTCGCTTCTCAGATGCTAGTGAATTCAGCGGATTTTGCAACACTATCTAATAAAATGGGAAAATATAAATATTATTTAATTTGCACAGTATTTGGTCTTTCATCTCGTCATGATTGTTAACTATACTTGTAATTGCCACAATTATCTATACAGTGTGTATCTGAATTTTTATCTACATGTATTCATCACGTTACTCTAGTCTTTCAGAAAAATATGTTTCGCTACTTCAATTGTATGTCGAAAATATTCAATCTCAAATGGTCTTCGTGGAAATAAAGTTATCCACATAACGTGTTTTGAAAAACAAAGAGAAGAGGATTGGTAAATACTTTTGAGGAAATGTCTTAAGACATTTTTCTTAAGCGCTTCAAATGGGTTGCCTTAATTATTACGCATAACAATGAGACAAACGTGATTAACCTATTACAATCCACTCTTGTTGTTTCCCCTCGCCTCAATCGTTTAAAATGGGTTTATGGTAATAAAAAAAAACCTTCCGAAGGTGTTAGAAACAAGGCAAATGCGCAGTTTTTGTTGGCAACTATAGTGTTCTGTTCAATGGAAAGGCAAACACCTTTCGTGTCGACCCCTTCAGCAATTTTCTTATTTGCACGACGCTCGACTGCGTCGTTTTGTGTTGGAACTGCAATCAGGCAATTGAGTTCCCAGACGTCGCAAACGAGTCACGAAGTGCGGGACAACTTTGCTACTGTATTTGTACTACGACTAACATAACCAAATACAATATGCACTTAACGAGAATAAGAGACTTAAGAAGCAATAAAAAAATCAGCCTTCGTTCAGAGACCCATACAGTTGCTGTGCATAATGTATGCTGCTATAATAATATGCATTCTCTATTTATCAAACACTACGTTTGCACAGCTTACATGTACTGTGTATACAAAATGTTAAAAAAAATATTTTTAATCATTTTCTTTCATTGTATAATGATCACGATATGTGGTCAGTGTGACCTCTACAACTCCTAGTATTAGGAGCGAGAATGCGAACCAACAATTTTATATGTATTTTTCACGCTATTCTGATAACTCCCACCCCAACACTAGTATTATCAATAATACAAATAGCATACCTTCTTTAGAAATTGTAATAATTGATTATTATTTAAAAAATTGTTGTACAAAAATAATTATTTTTAAATATTTTATATAGCCAGTTAGAAGATAAATGGCTTTCGACGTTAACCTTGCCCTTTACAAAGCCGAACAATGCCAGCCTTGCCAGACAAAACAAATGTACTGTCCCTTAGGGATTCGAACGCGAGCCCGCGCGGTTAATAAGTAAATAGTCAGGCGAGCTGGTTAATTGGACACTGGGGCGTAATTGTTTCCGGAAATGGTCTGCGCTACACGAATTATACCCCACGCAAATGTCAGACTACGTTGTCACGCGACCAACAAATTTGAAGAGAATGGGGGATGTCGAAGCTGGCAACACTAAACCATTTGGCAACGCAATATTTGTTGTTTGTACTGTCGTGCAAAACAGATTTCCATGGCCAAAATTGTGAACACCACCTTAATGTGAAAAAATATTTTTATGATGTTAAAAGTAACAGAACTCATTTTGACATGTCCTCATGTGACCTCCACTTCATAGCATAGCTTGATGGCCTGCACCACGAATTTCCCTTGATGCATTCCAAGATGAAGAGTGATCAAATTAGTGGTGCAGGACTTATTATCAAAAACATCCGAAAGATGAGGAATCACAGTCATCTGAAGTGCGTGTACAAGTTCATGTATCATATCTGCGAGTTCGCAGGTCTCAGAAGAATAAAACTACAGAGTATTTTGTGGTTCCGTCATAGAATGAACGGATAGACCTTCGGCGGTTTATTTCGAGCAGATGGAGAGTGGAGGACAGTCTTACTGGTAGAAAGTGGAAAAAATGCATAAACATGGGCATGTTTACCGCAGACGGAATGCTAATGAGCGAGGACATTGTTACATGTACAACTGTGCCCTGCTGGGGATGCGCAAGGGTATTTTCCATTTTCGTAGTCATAAACACAACCAGAATCATACGCGAACGCAATTACGTTGAACTTTTATTGCATTTTTCGCATTGCCAATGTGGCCATGACATTAATAGCGTCCTTGAACCGAGATGCCAGACTGGCCGACCGACTACAGTAATTTTGACAAATTTTTTACTCTGTACAGCAAAGTCTAATAATCATATATTTGTTTAAATGATTTAAAAAATCATAAAATATGGCTCAACAATAGTTTGCGCAAATATTTCGCGCGGAAGAAAGCACGAACGTTAGCATTTACATTAGGCATACATATATACATATATTAAAAATTTGAACTTTTACTTACGTTTGCTTGGTTTCACATTTTGTATCATCTGGTGGTGATCTGCAAAAGAGAGAAACAGATATTATACACTCAATTGTATTGTATATTTATATTTAATGATTGAAATCGATGAAACATAGTTGACACGAATTTGATTCACTTGCGTTCAACAATTTGTTGAAAGATATTCTATGTTAATTCCATATATCGTTACCACCGTGACGTTCCCATCACAGTGATCACTGCACTGGAGGCGCTTGTGTACCCCTCTTGGTGCTTAGGAATTATGCGAGGAGCACATTATCACCAGTACCCCGGGATTGAAATTTACGAGAGCCCGCGCCGGGAATCGAACCCGGGACCGCCGAGCCACCGCCACAGTGGGCTACGACGAGTCGTACAATGTGTATATGATATGTTAAGCCCCCGGTTCTCCCAGTATGTGCTGCGATCAAGGTGAAGACATCGGGGGTCAAAATTAATATATTCTATTATTTTCTCGTAATTGCATATGTATAGGAATGCGCAGCGTAATTCATTAATTTATCCAACAGACACGATTAATATGGTTTTCGCGGTATAATATCTATATACGTCATTTTGTTAGAATAAGATTTTCTGTATAGCCTATACCAGGCGGCTCATTCCGGCTTGGTACGGAAATGATTTATCGATTAATGCAGCCGGCTTACAAAGATCCTCATCTATATGTTATGATATCCTCCGTGTATAAGGATGTGAGTTATGACTTATGCGTTATTGGTTATTGGTCATTACTGTCGCGGAGATTTCTTGACCTGAGCTGGTAAGTGTTTTTATCCTTGGGAATCTAACTTAGGTAATGCACTCGTACCTATCTTTCTTCGCAAATTTTTGCAACGTTAGGATATCACTTTTATTTAAAAATGGCAAATGGTAAATATGATGAGCTTACAATGTAGCGTTTAATCATGGCATTTGAAGGGTGTCGTTTAATATGAACTGATTGGACGAAGCAGCCGCAATTTAGATTTTTCAAATAATTCGAATCAGATTTCAGAGCACACGTACAGATTTTCGTCTTGACCGTACGGCCATCACGTAATAATGGACCAAGCAAACTATCATTGAAGCGCGCATGTGGGTCTCTGCCAACAGCCCTATTAAAAGCAGACTGCTTGACCATGTACACATGGAACCACGCCACTGACGTGTCGCTTACCTCGCGCCATCGTATAAAATAAACCAATTAACCTGGGCGCCGCGCGTGCCACATACACGACGTTTCGATCGCATAGGAAACCAACGTCATCAACAAGGATAGCGACATTAGGCGAGCATTAGGGGGATTTTCGGTTGTCGAGACTGGCCTAATTGGCAGCCACTCGGGTCGACTATGTATAAACGATATCTCCTGGCATGAAATGTCATGGTTACTACGCAGAAGCTGTATAACCTTTGTCCAGAGAGCAGGTGTCACGATGCATCAACGGCGAATTTAAGGTTGAAAGCAAGTAACAATCGTTCATAATTCACGACCAATTAAAAACGGGTAACATTTGGTCATCGGCGAAGTTCACGAACCAAATTTAAGGAGACCCTTTGTTAAAAGAGTATCCACGTTGCTCCACAAATAAAAATATTAATCTGAATTCTGTGAAACGCACTTTGAAAAGACATCAACTTTATTCCTTCGTCAAAACATAAAAAGGATTTAGAAAAAATTAAGATTCCGTGACCATCAACACACTACGTGACTACAATAACGTTTTCAGGAGAGCCCTAATTATCCCTCATCAGTCGTATTTGTGGTGGTTCTGCTAATCCGCAATTCCAAATAATGAAAAAAAAAGGAAGTCTTGAGAAGGGAGAGGTCCATTCCGAAAAAATTGGGGGCACCGGTAGGTGGCGCACTCTTCTGAAAACGTTATTGTATTATCGACGCCTGTAGGTAAGATCTCGAAAACTTCATTTTTTTTAAACCTTTTTTGGGTTTTGTCTAAGAAATAAGGATGACGATTCAAAGTACTTAAATGCAACTCAACTCAAAATGCAGTTTATTATTTTTATTTACGGAGCCTCGCCAGTTCGTCGACGATTTTCCACGACTCTGTCCCGTGTTTGTACACTTAATTGCATACTTAAACATTTCATCGTCGACTTTCTACATAGTTTTTATGTGTGGTTACTTTAAGGTGCTGCCTGTAGTAGCCATCACTCGATTCGTATGCCTTATTGTTGTGAATAGTGGCAATTGTCGATGCATGGTGTTCATAATGAAACCACTAATTTAGAGATCAGTCACCCATAGCAAATATTCAGGCGGCTCACGCATGCATCGAAATACAAAATGGCCCTCCACAAAATGGTGTTCCATTATATCCTCCATGCATGCTGCTCACTTCAGAGCAATCAATCTCTCGTTATTCCGTGCATGCAAATACACAGGCTTTGAGTAAGGTATTGTATGTCTGACGAGTGAGTGACGACTATGACAGTGCCCCAGCGTGGGAGCTATCGAAACTAGGGCGCGTCATAATCTGTTATAGAGTAGACAGCCGAGAAGATAGACCCCCTGTATATGCGGATGGTGAATATGTCTAGAAATTTCAGTAACTAATAGTTGTAGCGCAAAACTACTTCAGAATCTTCAACGTTGAATGATCAAGAGCTCTGACGATCAAGTGCCGGGTTGGTTGCAAGAAATCCTCGTCGACCTTTCACATATTTTTCGTGTTTGGTTATTTTAAGGCGCGCCACCACTCGATTCGCATGCGCTATTATTTAATATTAACGCAACATTAAAACCATGTAATGCAACAATTTATCTGATAATGTTTTACATTGTCGCAGCGATTAAAAAGGGAAATATACAATAATATAAAAATGACGTGTATATGCGTATATGTGTGTATGTGTGTGTATCCTTTATAGACTCGAAAACTACTGGACCGATTTCGATGATTTTTTTTAAACATTGGTCATAGTC
>JAQGBY010002312.1:0-23723 GCA_034698785.1 Mycogona germanica
TAAAATGAAATTATTATAATAATCATTCCGAGGCGTAGGCGTCGCCAGATTATGTAAATTTGGGAATAACGTAGCATCCAGACTAAATCGGATAGAATAGTAGACATAAATTATTTTACTGGCAGGCGTTGGCGCTTCTATATGAATAGAAACGCCGATAACAAAATTAGAAGATATAGAGGGTTCCAAAACTCTAAAAATTGTTCGTTCGCTACTCAAGACAGCTGACCTGTATTGTAACGAATAGTGGATCAATCTAATTCAAAATTTAAAATCATCGTCCACCCCTAAACTGCTTGGATCTCCTAATGGGCGATATTACAAGGACGCTTTCTAAAACCTCGATAGTTCTGTCATCGATCTACCGAATTTCTGGAGCACCACCAGATTTCACTGTCGTGCACAGAGGCCATAGTGGCGGACGTGAATCGTACGAGTGCGCGGAGATGGCAGAACACTTTTTGGTGGCCAGGATCTATGGCCTCGCAACTAAAAATACATGTCCGATTCAGTTGGTCGTTACTGGTGCTCCCGACCGCGCACGGGTATCTCTCTTTAACGTCCGCTCGACAACAGTTGACACTGGTCCGCTGAAATGCGCACGACACCAATACCACCACACACACTACCCGCGAACACGTGGCCGCGTCCAAAAAAAAGCTAGCTAAATTAATCGAGCTCTAATTAAAAGTGGGATCATTAGCGCTGTCAATGTTGGCGCAATTACAAAAATAGGAAGTTATTCGTGGGGGGGGAGGTGGACCGGTGGACATAGGGGTGCAAAAATCAGTCGGGTGGAAACTACGCTTTTCTGGAAAATCCAGACAACTGGATAAACAGGATCCATTCACATTAAGAGAATGTTCAGGACACAAATTGACGCAAATTGACAGTTTATCTAATCATCACACAAAATAACCAACCTCGAAAAATAGATTTGAATTTCATTGTCAAAAACAAAGTTACATCGATGAAACAACATTTCTCGAAAACATCTGCACTAATTTATCAATGTCTAATATATTATGTCTGCCTTCATAAAACATACGAGGATGTAGGGTTCTTTCCATTTTATTATTTTCTATGGTTAGGTTGATTTAGCGATAGCTTGATAGTTTGCCGAGACCCAAACTCACATTGTTTCATGCCATCGCGATGATCTTATTCCTAGAAGAGATCAACCCCCAATCCCGCAAACAACTCAGTAAGCCTCTGTGGTGGCCATCGACCGTGTTAATTGCCACAATGTAATCGAATAGGTAATTGGCTAACGATCGCCTTTCGGAGCCAACGATGAGCGTCGCTGCAATAGTCATGTATCGTTACTTATATTGCCCACGTTTACCTCTAACTAAAAACTAATAAAATGTACCTTTTACTCGTCTTTCAACCAGATCAGTACAAATACTCCTAATACTTTGGCACCAAAACCTTCAGATTAACAGAGGTTCAGATTAGAGTAAATCTTCCTGAGCCCTCCGTCTAGCCCGTACATTTTCCCTAGATTTTGTTGAAATAAATCAAACGTATTCTAAAGAAATGTGTTATCCTGCAGCCCATTATTGTTACTAATAACTTGTGCGAGAAGCTAAAAATATTTAGAAGTGCGGGACTTAGAGTTGGCATTTATTAAATCTTATAAAACAGGACCTTCAAAGGCATCCGTTCAGGACATCACTTACGAACGGCTTAACCATACCTGCAGATTTTTTTAACCAATTAATTGTAGTCAACCGCACTACAGGCGTTACGTTCCCCTCATGGTGCTTAGGCAATATATTAGGCAGATAGTTTCTCATAATAGTTGTCTTGCGACAAAATTGAAATTTTCGATTTTCATTATTTCTCAATTAGCAGTTTAAAATGTCTTACAAATCAACCATTCGCCTGGAAAATCGCCTGGAATGTACATGTATATTTACAGTATATACGTGTATTCACATTGTTTTATGAAAATACAAGGTTTGAACTATTATTGACATTCTATCATTATTACTATTTTTACATTGGGTCTGCCCAAAGCAGACCGTTAAAACTATTAAATGCAAAGAACATTACATACAACTTGTTTCAACCTCATAGATAATGCGGAGTAGTAAATCAAGACTTACCCTCAAACATTGAAGAAACTTGAATCTCCTATTTTCTTAGATTTGTTGCTTCTCCTAAAAGCAATCCCAAACTGACAAGCTTCCGTTTCCCGATCCTAGTTTCCTTGGCACTGTTTTCTCCTTTCTTTCATTTCCTCGCTGTGTTAGGCCTATAACTGCGTATTCTCTGTACAGAATAGTTTTGGAATCGCAAATAAATTTCGTCCAGACACGAAATTACTTTTTACAAGTCTCGTGGACTTTGACCAAAGTTCTTCTTATTTTTAACAGTTTTTCACTGCAAACTTCATGTACAAGCTTTATGTACAGCTAACGACAAACGTGTATTGGATTATTTGCTGATTTACGCAATTTTAAACTAGTACTGTTGTTTGATGTTGAAAATCCTTTGTCCTGTAATCCTTGCACTCAAGGCAAGATGGCGGCAAAAACACGTATTTTCGTAAGTCTAACCAACAAATCTACACAATCTGCGTAAAATAAACAATTATAAACACACGAGAAGCACGACTTAACTCGGTGGTAGCTGGGGACAGAGTGAGCGCGAAAGCAAAGGACGAAATTCGACCTTTGCCTGGTGGGTGTACAGGTTGCCTCGGGAGAGGCAACCTGAACTCGGCGCCAAGGTCGCCACCTGGTTGCTTCCATGGCGTACTCGGTGCACGGTGGCCCTCTGGGCCACACCGTGCACCCTCCACACCGTACCGTACCACACCGTACACGCTCGTCACCACCAAGTTCACCTTTGAACTTGGTGGCGACTCTCCGGAGATGCGATTACTCCAACATTTGAGCAATGACACCTCCGAAGGAGTACTGGGTGCTACAGGATAAATCATGAAAAATGTTTTTAATTCAAATTCGCACTTATTACACCGGGTGGAAATCGTAGTAAAACGGAGTTGTGTTTGACTGTGGTGAGCTACTGGAACTGCAATGCCAGATTCAATGAGTATAATAAATTAATGGTTATCTATATTTACCTTTTATAGTGTGTATCCAATCGCTATGCCTAGTCACCGATATTTGGAGATACCCTAGTCACCGCTACCATGGGATGTTATAAACGAGAGAAAAAAAAGTGCCAAGAATTGAGCCCGGGACTGTCGCACCGCAAGACCACTTCCCAACCAAGTTTGCTCAACAGGCAACGTTTACTATCCAATATAACAAGAAATAAGAATACCTACTTCATGTTTAAAAAATCGACTCCCTAAGATTAGTGTAGCGAATTGAAGTTTATTTTATTTGTTTAAATCTCACAAATGTTCATCTTATTTTATTGGACTGGATTTGTAAGTCTTGAACGCGGCGATAGCTGTAATATGTTTTATTATTCATTATTAATTGGTCAGGGGATTTAACGTGCATCTAACTTCCTGAACTAAATCGTTAAATTGTCAAATGGTATTTGGCAAGGTTGGCACTGTTGTGCCTGTGTTACTGTACGTTACGGCTTCTCTATATTCGTAACTGGAAAACCTGTTCGAAATGGTTATTACATTTTTAAGACAGCCTATTCGATTTGCGAATGGCCCGAGCATCGTACAGATAAACGAATCTGATATGAAAGACAATCGCAGATTAACGTCTACAGCAAAATGAGATTGTAGGAACTGCAATGTTCCCAGAATTGGAAAAATTATCAACGAACAGAATGAAAATATCAAATTTTAAACAATTTCTTGACAATTCCTACAGTATGAAATCATTTTTGAAACATCAAGAAAATTTGTAGACAATTTGAATTCTAAAAACTGTTTACTGGTACTGGAATTATATATCAAATAAAATTTACAATATTTTATCTAAAATGTGGGAAATGTCTGGTGAAAATCTGTAGGATTGTTGCGGATTTTGTAGATTTGATGATATAACTCCTCGTTAACGATTTCCCGAATCGGTGCAGTAACTTTTGGTTTCTGAACGAATAGAATCGCCTACCGTCTTTCGAACTTTCTTTAAATGCGTGTCTGTTGCGTCGTGCCCTTTCCGCCAAAATATGTGTACGTGTATTCCCCTCTCCCTTCCCCTCCCCCCACCGATACAAGTCGAAGCAATGGCGCAGCATCCGAAAATAAAATCATAAAGTCGGTTGCCGCACATGGAACGATCGTCATGACAACGCCCGGCTGTATCTCGATGGGTTTTTTTACCCGAGAAAATCTGCGGCAGCGACATCTCGTGTCGGTCAGGGCCAGTTACGGGCGCCTATAGAAAAGTACACTCAAATCGCGTCCGTGGCCATCATATTTTTATTATCGCGTTTTATAGTAACGTCGTTCAAGACGACAGAACGTCGCCGAGGTTCTCCCCTCTCCCACCCCGTACCACGCGAGAAATTAAAGCGAGATAAAAATTTCATGGCCAGTACGCAACGCAATCGTAACGCACAGATTGCGAACCACTTCGGTAGGTTTCCACACTTTCGTATGCTGGCAACTCGAATTTAGCAACTATTCTTGAAGAACTTTTAGAATGTGCTAACTTAACAAAAGTAATTTCAACTAGGTCGATGACTATGTTTACAGTCAAGCGCAAACTCTGAGTGGAAAATGTTTGTTTCGTTCGAAATGTCGGATTTCGAATCAAAATTTCCAGAAATGGCAAAGAAAAATAATTGAAATAGCTTTAAACCGAGAAAAGGCTAACCGATAATGTGATAACTGAAAATAAAATTAGAAATTAAAACAATATGTGCGAAAACTAAACTACTTGTTAAAGAAGAGACTAAAATACTGTAGCATATACTATAGCAAATATGCAGTATCATATTAACAATCTCCTTACTTAAAGCAAATTAAACGCCGTCATAAATCACCTGTAATCGTTTCAAGTCTAAAATTAGACCGGATTAATTTAATTGGTTTTTTAAATGTCAAATAAGAGATTAAAGTGATACTTTATCCAACCCTACGCTATTTTATAGGGGTTTTAAGATGCTAAATCACCGGTGAACCCCTTAACAAAACATTCATTAACACTATTTGATACTGTTTGAAACGTAGTTAACAATGAAAAGTCCCCATTTTATCGTGAAGTTATAATTCATGGAAATTATCAGACAGCTTCTTGACCGACAGTTCGCATCAAAGCGTGACATGACATAACAATTATTACTTAAGAAACAAATATTACCTACACCGATGTAACTAGATTGGTATCACCTGCACACGTGAATGTGAATGAGAAAGTCGTTCGCAGTTGACACGAGAGACCAATGTATGTATGAGAGCGTACGTTATTGGTCGCCAACCCATTAACATCCAAAAAATTATATTGGGCGATTATGGGTGGCGATTGGGCGCGCTATATAATAAAGAAGGTGTTATTGTAAGATGTGGGGAGCAAGGTCGTCGTTGGGTTATGGTTTTACCGAGAGATGACCCCCACAACGACCTTGTTTGAGCAAGAGTTGTCCTCATTAGTGACAGGATTTTTAGGTTTTTTGCCATGGAGGTTCTGGGAGGACAAATTACAGAGTAGAGCAGGTGTGGTGTTAACTTCTGAGAATATAGAAATGTATTAATAATTTTCAGATGCAATGCAGATTCAGATTGCACTACCGCCTTGTCTGAGCCACTAGCAGAGACACCGTTTTGCAAACTGAGGATTTTCTCCCCAACTATAAGGCCTGATTGCAAAACCACTTTAAATGCAAGAAACAGATATTTTTCTTATAGGAGAAAAATTACGTGACAGAAACCGTGGAAAACTCGACGACAAGCTGGCGAGGCTTCATAAATAGAAATGTAAAAGCTGTAATTTGTGAAACATGTACTTAAAAACATATTTTTCTGTTTTAAAAGTTTAAATTCAAGACATGTGTGTATGGAATACCACATTCCATTTTTCCCTTCTGCTCTTTTAAAATTCGCGCAAGTTTGTGTTTCAATGTTTCCTCTGATCCAACGTCAACAAAACAATTTCTTCAAGCAAACTATGCCAAATGAACAGTTCAGTGACTGGCAGCAGAGTTGTGAATTGCAGAAAGCGACAACTCGTTTGACGAAATCTTAAATCCGGTCTACAGTCCTACAGCCCAGTCTAGTCATACCTCACTAACCCCCACCCCCACCCCCAGATCCATATCGATAATATATTGCAGATGTGGTGCATGCAGCACCAGCGGTTATTACTATTACGAGGGTGTTAATTGTCTCAGGTGACAATTTGCCATAATTGTCGTGAGCACCGATGGCCTCTTATTTAAGGTCCGGCCGATGGTGCAATCGCGCCAGAGTCACGGGAACGGTGCCGGAATTTTGGTGCATTGTGTGAGGCTGGGATGCGGATACGAGGTTCTCTCGAACACACGCCACGCAGGATAAGACAAAGGATAGCGCGATTACCTCCATACACCTGCCCCGCCCCATATATATGTGCTGTGGATGACCAAGCCGCGAATCTAACATCTCTGAACAACCATACCGGACTCTGGACCACCGGTGACCAAGATACTAACTTCTCGGATATCACGGTAAGTCATTTTTCGGGCACCTGACAAAAATGTAACGCTCAACCCTTCAGAAATCGTGGTTTTGTGTGTGCAACAAAGAAATACCCAAAATTCAAGCAGAAATATTGATCTAAATTATCTTTGCGTTGAATTTCTAAAAGGAAAATCTCTGTTTACGTCTACGAAGATATTTGGCGAATCAATTGAAATATATTTCCGTTATCGCTTTTTGTGTAAAATACTGATACATTTTAATTTTATATATTTCTAATTTGGATTTATTTGGGATCATCGCAATGGACTTTTAAAAATATCTGTCAAGTCATTTATTATCACATTATTTGACTATTGCGTTGTGACATTAACCACAGTATGTGAATTGAAATGATAGAAATTTCATTACAATAACTTGTTATTTTTAGCATGAATTTAAAAAAATGAAGGATTTTCCTTTTCAAAAATTTGAGGCAATGTGGTGAGAAACACAATTTTACAAATTATAGTTAAAACATAGTTTTTGACTTGTTCTGGCTTCTTAAGCCTTGGCAGCAATTTATACCCTGATTCCGTTCTAAGAAAAATATTTCAACGACACTAAAAGTGGGCCATTCATTACGGATTACCATCTTTATTAAAGTTGGTGTGAACATTTTAAGCGCTCAGTCAGCATTTTCGTAGAACTGTTTTGCATAGAATTCGACCAAGGATATATCCTGCTGAGTACTCTCGTTCACACTGAACTGTTATTTTTCGGATTTATTTTAACGATTTTACGCTGTATTTATTTATATGAACCACTTTGCAAGAACCGAATTGAGATAAGATTGATTTTGGTCTAATTGAAGCAATATTTTATTTCTGGTAAAAGAATATGTTCCTCAGTGGAGTAAATCCTTAGTGGAGTTTATCTTCTTCAAGCTGTGATTGGCTGATTCGGGTCACGTTACCGTCACGTGATCCAAATCAGCCAATCACAGTTTATCTTCCTCAAGCTGTGATTGGCTGAGTCGAGTCACGTGACGGTAACGTGATCCAAATCAGCCAATCACAGCTTGGGGGAAGATAAACTCCACTGAGGAAGATTGAGTCCAAAATGGGCCCCCAGATAGGCGTTCACCACAGTAATTGGTGCCCTCTGGTGGCGTTCTAGAGAAGAAGTATGTTAGTTGCCGTTTTGGTAAATCGATTATCGAAGGACTTCTGAAGCATTAGTGCTAAGTTGTTCGTTTCTGGGGCAATCTTGACCCTTGACCGTTCCGAGTGTTCCTAACAGCGAATGAAAGTTGGCATGACTAAGATCTGATCTTAGCGTCTCTCTCGGCAACAATTGCAACGTCATGTCACCTGCGAATAATGATAATGAGCGCCACCTAGTGTTAAGACTTAGCGCACAAGTGCGTCCCTCGTACGTTCGGTCTCAGAAGGATAAGTAGCTTTGCGCTTACCGAGACACAGATAAAGGAGAAACTGCTCTCTTAAGACTACGAGTAGTTCGATAAAACTTACTGCTCACATCGGCATTCGTGTAGACCTCAGAAAGAGTGTGAGGCAATAAATACTGGAGGAGGGAGAGAGAAATAGAACAGAAATGTAGAAATTCCTAAATCTTTTTGACTGATTTCGAACGGGGCATTTTTGGCCCAGACACCCCTAATGCCAAGTTATAGGGTTAATTATAGTGCTGCGGCGATCTTCTATCAAAAACTACGAGTTTCGCTTGCGATGGCTTTGGTCTTGGGGTTTCATGTCACGACGAATTTTTATTAGACACTTTATGGGTTCCGGGCTTAATTATTCAGAAAGAATATAAAGGGGACAAATGAAGCGTCAAACTAGAATCCAGCGACATACTCTGAGGTCGAAATAAACTGCTCGAGAAAAATTCAATTTAATATCTTAGTTTGCTTCAGGGCACTGGATATACTAAAGGAGTCAGCTTAAAAATATAATAACTTTGAATAAGTTTGACAGATCTATTTCTATTACATTTATAAACAAATTCTGGAAATCATAACTGCACTCGGCATTAATCCAGTGTTGCCTTGACGGGTTTAAAAATAATTATGATTGTAGTCTTTGCACTCGTCTTTCACATTTGCATTGTAAGGAAAACAGTCTACATTTTTAGATGTACTTTGTACATAATTCTGCAACCATTTGCCATAATCATAAAAATGGATGGAAAGCATTGCAATGTTGAACATAATTTTGAATTTTAAACCAATCGATTATTTCTGCGTTTTGTACGGACCCTCTCATGTTTATTCATATGCAAAATCAATGAGAAAATGTCTGAAATGAGCGGAGTTGATATGCATGCTGGATCGCAAAAAAATGTTTCTAAAATCTCACAATGTCCAATGTAAGGTAATCTATAATATGTATCTACGTATAATGTACGAAGATAAGCTCGTATACAGGTGGATATATACTCGAGTATGTACATTGTACATATCGTGTTTCACTTATGTAGAGTAATGGCAAGGTTCACGATACGCAAAACCGCTGCTTAATGAGATTCATAATCCCACGCTTTCCGAATCATTTTTCACTCATCTGCCAGAATACACACGCCTAGTTGCGCCCGAGAACCCTGCAGCAACATTGCTGAACGCAGGTTGACTAAAATCCATAAAACAACACAGGCTCCACCGTTACTGATGCGCGAGTGTTAAAAAAATATTATTTTTCTTACTTAGAGCGACGGTATCGCGGCTACCGTTTCTTTAAATTGAAACCCGTTTCTTTGCCTAAAGGTTGTCGTTAACTGCATCCTCATGAGACCCCCGCTTTGTCCCCATTGGGCGAAAAAGGTCATGAAATCCTCTGAATGAGTGGAAAAGTGGAAAAAACAACAGTTTTCGTGAAACAAATTATTTTTTGGTTCTGTTTTCTGTTTTTGGTCTACCTTAATTGCTCAGAAATTTCTCAGAAGGTGAAGGGTCTCAGAAAGATTTTCAAAAAGCAGGTGGGTAAAATCTTTAATGTTAACCAGTTAGCTCGTGAGCGAAGGGGAAAAAATCTGATATATCTACAAGCTTTCAGCCAGGGGGAAGGGAGGCGTTTACTTATTATTTTTACAAATGTACGACCCAGCTACAGTGTAAAATGTTTGAAGCCCCGCAGCTCGATTAACTTTTAAATTCGTACCGAAAGTGAGGCGCACGGATAAATGGTGCCAAGCTTTCGAAAAAATTGAAATTTAATCCATCCTTGAACACGATATCTGCATAAACTAGTAACGAAGACAAACAGCCTGTTTTTCAGGGAACAAAAATAAGATTGTCCTGTGACGCTTGGATCGACAAAATATTTTATTTACTTCCGTTTACTGCGACTTAGTAGCTCTTTTACAAATGTCGCCCGTCTAAGAAATGGTGAAGTTGTTTTTTAAAAAATACTGAACGAGTGAAATATGAAATACTGAAAGTACAATTGGTTGGTGAACAACAAACGACAACGAAAGAGAAATGTTGGAATGACGCCAGAGTGGATTAATGTGACGCCAGAAGCTTTAACATAAAACAAAGATAAATATACAAATTTGCCAGCACTGGTCTTTGTGAATACAGATTACATTGGAAACATTTACTAATCACAGCTAAGAAATTTAGGCCATTCGTAGACATAATTGCATCAACCGTGACTTCATGTCAATTGACACAATTTAAACTCAAAAATATATTTGTGTCACGATTACGAACATTGCGGTCACAATTTCTTCTAGATTCGCTCAACGTTCCCTTCTAAAATGTGTAGGATCTCCTTCGGTACATGACTTTACTTTAACTTTACTTTCGCGAGACCAGGCCAAGAAAATATCCATTTGACTGCAGTGCGAATCTGAATTACTCCGAAAATGTGAACCAGTCCCTCCATTTAAAATGTAAATGGCATCATGTGATGAAAAATTAACCGTGCAATAGTTTCTTAATGAGGGGGCGATATTCTCCGAGTTGTTCTCCAAATTACGAGTGCAGCCCTTAACTCGACTACAAGTCAGATTTGAGCAAATTTAGCTAACAAGTTGTGACGGCCCTGAGCAGGACCGAGCTGCAGATGTTTCGAGTTTATTTTCTAGTGAACCCCGTAAAAGGAGCCATCTCGAGACAGCCTCATGAAAACCGGCACAAGTGTCCACCAGTGAACGAAAATTGATGGACATATAAGAAAAGGGGGCAGTTTTACGCACCCCCTTGGCAAATAACAAACCTGCCCACAGAGATGTCCGAGCGAAATTGGTGAACAACTAGCAGAATTCCGATGATTTTCGTTATAATCATAACGTAACGAATTCGTTATAGGTTATTCTTAGATCGTACTTGTATCGCCAGAACTAGTGAAAAGTGTGCGCCTAACGAATGCGGGTGTATTATTAAATCGCTTTCGACTCGTTACGTAATGACCGAGTCGACCGCGCCATTACGTAACGTTAGGAGGATAACAAAGTATCTCACCTTGGCCTCGAGCAACGCTCTCTTTTCCTTGTTGGCGCCTAAACAAATACCTGTACTTACTTAAAAAATGATAGTAAATCACTAGACTTAACGACTAGACTGTCATCTGGTCATCTTATCGAATTTATTATACTCGCTCTAACGCATTCTAAATCAGGGCCTCAGGATGCTACATAATTAGCAGAATTTCAACAGAATACATTCAGGAGTGCATCTATACGGATTCCTATAGACGGGGACACATGTCGTTAACGCTTATGGCGCATAACACCCCATAAAGCCAGCCTGCAGAGACAGGCGCGCGCGGGCGCGCCATGAAATTTCCGGCATTAATGGCATGGAAGGAAGTCTTAGCAGCTCTTAACACTCAACCGAATAGCTTTATATGCAGTGCAATAGACGCAAATATGTTTAACCAGTCTAAATCTTGGAGAAAAAACTGTGTCTTGCCAGCAGATCACAGCGAGCTTTCACGCATGTTTGAATGCGGGTACTCGTCTCGAAATCGTTGTGGGCGGTTGTGATCGGATCAAGTTGCCCTACATATATTCAGTATAGAGCCGATACATTAAGATCCTCACTTCCCAAGAATATATCGCTCTCGTAAAGATAATTTCTTAAGATCAGAAGAACGTCGGCTGAAGTGGTGCTCATTCTCAGCAAAAGCCATAACTGTTTCGCATCTTGATGGGTACGCAGTATATGATTGAAAGCTATTGGAGCATCAAGCCATTTCAATCCCAAATACCATTATTATTTTTTATCTTTTTGCAGATCCGCTTTCATAAACATGCGACAGTAGAAGTAGTATCTTTCATATGAAAAATCTACATTATTAAACGGGTTTAGGGTCTTTCGAAAATTAACTTATTTAATATTTATAGCATGTCATAACAAAATTGGATCAATCTAACAAAGATCAGCTATTTGCTAACGTGGTCAATGGTAGGAAGGCGCATTGACTGGGAAGCATAAACTGGCAGGTGTTTTCTAAGCCTATATTGGAATCTTGGCTCTACTATATTTTGAAGCCGCCCTCTCATTAAACAACAAGTAAATGCAGCTCATCCACGCAAACTGACAATGACAATGAGTCTGCCAATAAGAGCGCGTAAGAGCCAACAAACTTCATACTGATTAAAACAATATTGCCATGTTGAATTTGAGCAGCGCCAAAAAGTTGCTCCTGTAGAGGTGCATTTCCATATATTCCTATTATCGATTTGATAGTACATTGTACTGTATCTGGATACTTAGGGACCGCCGAAAGAGGGCGTCACATTCAACGATAGCGTACCGTAATTGTACAAACGTCAATATTGTTTATTCCTTTACATTTTTCTATTACAAACATGAGTATAACAACATAGAATTGGACATTGTGACTATTAATTCCACTTTCGAAGTCATAGGCAATGATTTAAGCTTGGCTAAATCGGACCAAACAATTCATCCATTATTTCCATATACAGAATAGTTGACCCATCATTATTATTATTCAACCTTACATTCAGAGCAATCGCTTCAAGTATGCAGATTGACCGTGTAACGCCCCCCCCCCTCCAACAATCTCCCAACTTTTCATAATATGTCGTCGTTATACAAGACACCGATGATTGGGCGGAAGTTCTGATGATGTACGGCGATATATAGTGCATATGTGTTGTGGCTAATTATCGCGAGCAACTATCTATTCACATCCAACCGGCCGAGTGACGAGTGAGTCTCTCTACCATCGGGTATCGGGGGGCTAAACGGCCTAATTGGGGCGGCGGCCAACGGATACGGCCACACGCGTGTCGTCGGCTATGGATCTGACGTCACACGGTCTGAGTCAAGTACGCTGAAAAATCGACATCAATAATATTAAATAGTTTGCGTGTTCCACACGTAACGTCTACGCTTACACCTCCGAAGCTTCACTTGGTCGTGGTGGATTTTTTAAACGTTGTCCAATTAAATGAAAATACACTAATTCCAAGGAAATGGAAGCCAGTATAATAATGTCCGATAGTAAGACAATTTAATCCATCAGGTACAGAGATTATAAATACACGAGCTTTCGACAGCTAAGCCATTATCAAATGACTTGTAATCGTTAAATAATCGTTAAATAATGGCCTAGCGGTCGAAAGCTCGTGTATTTTATATTCTCTGTACCTGATGGATTAAATTGTCTTACTATCGGACATTATTATTCTGGTTTCCATTTTCTTGGAATTAGTGTATTTTCATTTATTCTACATCTGTCTCGGCGTGTTTCACAACACCTTCAATAGTTGCCCAATTATCCCAAGATGGCGTTTTTATTAAAGAAAGGAATATATCGTCTTCTGTATTCATGGCATTAAAGGTAGGCAGCGTCTTAATATATATTATGTTTTAGCGTATAAGCAAAAGAAAACATTTTCATCTTTCACGATTTCTTTTCTTTTATCAGAGTTGGCAGGACTCGGAAATGCACAACTCACAAACAAATCTGCAAATCAACTCACAAACGTGTGTTGTTATTGGTTTCCTTTGGCCGGAGCATGTTGGCCTTTCGTGTTCATTTACAATTAAATATCAGTAATAAGTTATTTTTTTAATTATTTGATTCTCTGGAACGCTATCGGATAGCCCCAATAAATGTACAGAGGAAATACTCTGTACATAACTGATTCCAGAGTAGAAATATTATGTCTCTAGTTGCCAACTAAAACGTCAGCGGGCTTCGGCAGTGTACAATAGGCGTCAGTTTTTTAGCATGTACATGTACGAGTATATACCATCAAGCATAAATTATCGCTTTCTGAATAGCGTTTACGGATCTTGGGTGGGGCCAGTCACCTCCTACACATTAATCGAGCCCAAGCCATTTCCGCGAAAACTAATGCAGGTGATAAAAAAGAAACTACACGATTGTCCAATTAACAAATTAAATAACGTTGATCTCGTATTTTTTTTTCTTTTGGTTTCGTGACACCATCGGTGACTAAGAGATGCTTGGCGTGCGGAAATACTTGTATAACAACCCTGTCATCTATTGCTAGTGCCAATTTTTGTTTTTGCGATTATCCTGTTAGCATTGAAAAATTGGCTCCAAGAAAAATCATAGATCAGCAACCTAGTTCATTGTCACATTTAGAATTGGGGAATGACGTCGCTGACGTTGCAATTGAAGGCGGTCGCTGATCAAAACTTTCAAAAGGAGTTTCTCGGGAATCATATTTTATGGAATAAATGTTTGTCGGGAGTTATTGGATTTTTCTTTTCTTTTTTTCTTTTTATTTGCGTTATCGAATCAGCAATCGCCAAAGAGAGTAATGCTAGAGCATCTTATCATTTATCATTGATATCAGTCAGTAAAATGTAAATCGCCTTTTTGCACTCTCTCTATAAGAATATATTTGGACTTGGGTGGGCTTCTAACCAAACGTCACCAAAATACGGCGCGAATTCGGCAGATATCTTTCAGATGCCTATCTTCTATAACTTGCTGCTTCTAGGTATTTTAAGTTCGTCGACGAGCGGAAGGCGATCAAAAAATCCACACCGCTTCAAAAATGGTGGCCGCTCAACCTGATTTCCATTTAACGACCACTCATGTTCGCCCCGTTTCAAATGGCGCGTCAAAATATCGATGAGTGATCACATGACCGCTATCTCGAGCAGTATGACCCTGACAAGTTTTCCGAAACAGAATATGTTCTTAAACATGATGGACAGCGACAGAACACGAGGCAACAGCGGTGACCAACTTCCCCCGTAGAGAGCTTCGTGGTTTCTCTTTAACACCTTTCGCTGACACCCGTTTCGGGTTCCTCCCACCACCATCATCACCCCCTTTCCCAAAACCTCCTTCTTGCCGTCGCCACCACCCACAGACTAGTTCTCGGTCTAGTGATTCGGGGTAGCACCACCTGACGGCGAACTGACAAAACAAATCCAGAATTGAATTGGCTACAGAGTTCTAAAGAAATATTCGCAACGAAGTGCTATTAGAAATACAGGCTTAGTTAATTGTACAATCGGCCAATGAGTTTAGATGCAACGTCCCTAGAAACAGACACCATGAAATAGTCATGTGCCACGGCGTCATTATAACCGGATGCAAAAATGGTAGCCGCGGTTGGTGGAATGAATCGAGGCTTTGTGACACGCACACAAAATTCGCCTAAAAATGTCTCAAGAAAAAGATTTTTAACTCTTGTCGAAGATATAATTTTTTCCTTTATTTGGAATATGTTTCTATAAATTTTTTTTAAGTCGTGAATGTGCGCGTTTTTATTAATTTTTTTATTCGCATTCGCTGGTTCAATAAGGAGGTGCAAAAAATAGCAATTAACGTTTAAGTTATTGTACGGTTCTGGACATCAGCCAAATTGTCAAGACACTATTTATTATTTTTCGATTTCGCTCGTGGCTGATCCGTCACTGATTGCCGTCGTTGTCACGAACCAAGATTAATATATAACTCATGTTTCTTGACGAAAAGGGCACCACCAGCTCGCCGCCGCCATGTTTGCTCCATAGTGACTAGTGCCCTCTAGCGGTCTTCGAGTAAATGTTTTGAGGGGTTGCCCGACAGTTGGGCGAAATGCCAATAGCGACAACATTTGGAACCAAATTTCACCGCCATCTAGTGAAAAAGCGCGAATATAAGAATGTGGAAAGAATTCAGAGATCGATTCCATAATGATTAATCGATACGAAAACGGTTGTTCCACCGAATATAAGAGTGAATAAATACTTGGCACCCCCAATTTAATTATTCACTATCTTTTAAGTAGAGTTTAATGTCGCCTTAGCCGAATTAAAATTCCTTCTTTTTTGCAAGGGCGCGACAAAAGGACGCAAGATCATCTACCCCTGCCAATTCTTGACTGCTCGTAAAGTCCTGCGCCTACCGCTCTTCCCAGCTTCTAACGAAAGATCAAAGGTTCTAAAAATGAAATAGCACATTGTCTGTATCTCTCCAGACGCTGCACACACGTACAACCAGCAGACGTAGTAGTGTAGCTTCCAAGTCGGTTCTCCCTTCGGCCGATACCATCTTATAATTGGAACGACAGTTTACAAATAAGCCGTTAATCTGTGGGAAGCATCTTTTAATGAAGTGGCTCCAGTTGTTGATTATCCTTCTCTCTTTCGCTCGCGTGTTCTGCGCTATCAAACACGCGCCATCCAATGGGGACGGGCGTGTGGGAGGAGGGGGAAGGTCGCCATTACGCGTAACGTGTACATGTATACTGTAGAACACGCATACAAGTATACTGGCCTCCATGTATCTGTGCCGTGTTATATGACGGTGGACATGTTCTGGGCGGCCATTACTTCAACCGGTGCGCCGTTCGGGGAGATCACGGACCCCGGCGACCGTTCACTCGAAAGAAATGATAGGGGTGGAAAACCAGATGCGATTGACTTTGTACGGGAAATCAATTTGGTATACGTTTTCAGACACCACAGAAATTCAGTTCTTGAATATTGCATTCCGAAGCGCTGCGGAAATTGAAATGGGCTCTCTATGGAACTTTAATGATAGCGTTTTATTTTTTCTTCTTATGACTACCTGCTAAATTATCATTGACTAAATTAGCCTGACATTTGCAGTGTTGGATTGGAACGGAACGGGTTAGTCCCGTTCCAGGAACGCGATCCTTTCCTTAGGAACGTAAGAACGCCATCGGTCTATTTTCTAAAAAAAAATGATGGAACGCCACCGGTTTATTTTTTTAGTAACTGGAACAACATCGTAACGAACTCGTTCCTTTTCATAAGGAACTTACCCAACACAACTATTCTTTTCTCTAAATTATGCAATTTGATTAAGAGGATTCTGATTCGGTCACCTGCATGAATAACGTCACTTGTTCTGTGGACTTTGACTATGCCCAAAATGTAAACGTCAATGACTCTACATACAATACTGGTCATTCGCGGACTTTAAAAGGTACGTCAAACACAGCTCGCCACTCTAGTTTTACAACTCTTTAGACCATTCCAAGACCAGTATCGTAATGGGATTTTTTTTAACCGATCCGTACACCTGTTACAGACCGCCATCGCCCTAACGCGATCCATTGGACTGATAGCGTGGACGTGCATAGGTGGCACAGGTGTATTAAAGCGTGTGCTATATAGGAGTCCCCTGGGACAATCGTGCGGGGTTGTCTGGGTTGTAATGTGCCCATAACCTGGCGCGACGTGGATTGACAGTCAAATATTCCCTGGCAAAAGTCCCATAAAACTGTCCAGCGCACCCATCGAGGAGATCCCCACCCGCATGATGCAACTGATCTCTCAACCCAAATTTGCAAGCGTTTTCTACAACTCTTTAAATTGAATATTGTGGATGGAGAAGGTATTGAATGTGGTCAAGATTGGAGACATATGAGCGTACAAGGAAATTCGTCCACTGATTAAATACGGCAGGTCGTGATGGACGATTTTGATTGTGAATTAAAATTGTTTTTCTGTTCTGTACGTCTGTGCTATGTGGTTAAAACGAATCCTAGTTTGCGCAACAGCGATTGTCGTTTGCCGATTAATCGGAAATCAACGCCGTCTATCGACAAGAGGGGAAACTACGAAGCGCAGAACCGCCGTTTATCGACTTGAAGGGGACTACTTAGGTTAGGTAAAGTTAAGTACGGTTAGGTTAGGTTGGTATATTATAATATTCAAACCTCGTTTGCATTGCTTTCTACGGCGACTCTCCACTTTGTAGTTTTCCCCAATTGTCGCTAGACGGCAATACTGGCAGCTATGCGCTTCTTAGTTTCTCCTCTTGTCGATAGACGGCGTTGATTTCCGATTAATCGCGATTCGGCAACGGCTGTTGTGCAAATTAGGAGACCCGTGGATAAAGCGTGGTAACTAATTTCGTCAGGTGTTTGACAGATTACAGATGTATTTTTAAGGCCTATGCCATAATTTGTGACGCCGTAAACAAAAGCAAAAGCTATGAGATTTATATCTTACGGATTATGGCTGATTTGTAACTCCCAGTATTCGCCCATCTAGCATTGTATTATTTTAATGTTTCACAATTTATGGTAAAAGAAGATATACAGACTGTATATCTTGAGTATGGCTGATGAGGGTGGAGGCTCTTTCACACCTCTAACAACCTCCTTGCAGTAAGTACCCGGGCTCCAATTCGTACTTCACCTTCACCTTAATACGCACGCAGACAACCATCATTTCGCGAATGCCGAGCAGCCCGGCCGCCGTTGCTCCCGTTTCTCCCGCCATCCTTTAAATTGCAGCCTCGCTTTGTCGAGCTTTACGGTTTTGAAGAATACTTTTCAGTCCCTCGTCCCTTCCGCTATCCTCTCGCGTAACAGCACAAGTACCAGCCCGCCCCCACCACCGGTTCCCATCTTTCGCCGAACGCGTGCCTTGATGGGTCGACGGGTCACTGAATTCTCGCCGGGCAGAACGGATGCGAGAGAGGAGAGGGGTGGGAGTCGAGCGTGACCCGACCTCCTAATGATAACCCGCCGGGGGGAATTAGCGGACGGGGGGGGCCTGTTGTTTTCACTTGCCGATAATTACTCGCTCCCGTTGTTGAACGCGCGCCAAACAAACAATTGAAGAAAGGAATTTTTAGCTTATAGCTAAGGTGGCGGAGGAGGGGGAGAAGGGAGACCTATTGTGCGCTCAGTCCGTGTTAGCCCGACCAATTTTTTGGTCCACTAACACCGGCTAATTACTGTGGAGAGAGACATTTTGTGGCAGTGCCAGGCGTTCGTGATCTGAATTAATTATGCCCAGTCGCGCAAGCATACTTGTAATGCGAAAATCGAAATGGCAAAAATGTGGTTAATCCGTCTCCACTGGTTCGTCATCATCCAGATACCTTTCATCTAATGTCGCGTTTAGATAAAAGTTACTTGCCGTAAAGCAGAGTCGAGTGGTCGAGAGGATAGCGTATTTTCCTCGTGACCTGTGATCGCGGTTTCGATTCCTGCCGGCACCTTTGGAATTTTTAGGGCAAGAGAAATTCGTACCCACGCCTTTTTTCGGATTAGAAGTAAAATCATGACCCATACCTGTACGATATCGGGACGTTAAAGATCACTTTCCTAGTATATTTAAATATTTATATTGAAACTCGCAATGTGTGGTGGGTTGGGTCAGCCATCCGCTACCCGACTATACCCGGGAGATCACCGAGTCGATGGGTCAATGGCGGGACAGTCGTTAATCCGGCGCTTCGACAGTCGGGTCACCCGTTAAAGAGGGTAATAGTGACCCGCTAGCCGGCATGCGTACTCCCCTGTCGAATCTCGGCGGTTAACTAACGACTCGATTAGAAGCTAGAGGGCGCCACATATCATTCCCCCCTCCCCTCGTTATCACGCCAGCGCGCGCGCCAACGCGCGTGCCACTTTTTCCCCGGCGAGAAGATGATGACGTCACGCGCCCGCGCCAACCGAACGGGGCGGGGAAGGATTTTTGGCGCAGCGGAGCAGAGGGTGAATGTCAAGGTAGACATTTTCGATTACTGGCGTCGAGCGGGCGCGAAACGGGGCCACGCAAAACAGGTCGGGTTCTCTGCTGCGGCACGGGGTGACGCGTGTGCTCCACCGTCACGGTTATGATAGAATGTGCGTAGGTGTCATGAGCTTTTCTCAGTCGTCTTTTTGGCAACGCGCCTATTTGCTCGCTTGAAAAATGGCGGGATGGTTTTTTTTTCCCCCGATTGGCTACGCGCCGGTGCCACCAACGTGTCAGTGGTGTCAGGTCGACAATAAAACAGATCGAACATGGAACAATCGAATATGTCTCCCGTGACCTAATTACTGATCCCCAATGTGTCTCTACGCGGTTACGTAGGAACATTCGATGACAATGGTATTTTTAATTAAGATAACTTGAATAAGGCAGCGCACATTTAGTGGTCTCTGGTCAATAAATAGAACGACCGTTTGGCTACTTCGATAATTACTCGCATTTTTATCTCCAGCCATTAACAATCATTTTCACTGTATCCGGTCATAATCAGTGCCTTCTCTGTTCTTAATCGTTTTCGATTTTCGTTTTGTCGTCTATGCATCTCTATTCATTTCTAACGCTCTTATTTTCGTCCTTTATTCAATCATTGATCTAGTCATTGAAAATCATTAATATGCACATTTTTATCTGTTGAGAACCTATTTTTAATCAAACTTAAAGTATTAACAATAAGGTATATCAATCGAGTGATGGCTAGCTGCTGCAGACAGCGCCTTAAAATAACCATACACGAAAACTATGTAAAAAGTCGACAATGAAATGCTTAAGCATAAAAGAACAAACACGGGGCAGAGCCGTGGGAAATCGAGACGAGCTGGCGATGTTCCATAAATAAGAATATATAATCAACTGTGCTTTGAGAAATGTACACTGAAAGACACAACCCTTTACAGGCTTAAACCTAAACGTAAATCAAGTAAATTGGTGAACATCTGTGCAATCGCTGGAGATATACGGATCACGAAATACTCATTTTGTGATAAACCAGAAATGTATTTTAGAAAGTTGTTCCTGATTTTTGAAAGCTACACTATGAAAACAGAACCACGACGTTATTCATTGATAGCACTTTTAAAACACACAGGCCAATAAAAGTACATGCTTTTATCGTCCAAACCATTCGTATTGCCACGATATCAAATATCATCGCATTATCTATTTATTGGCAATATTTATGAGCGTCGACATCTGCCACCACTGTCGCTCTGATTTTGGCACATGTCTGCATAGCCAAAGAGAATTCGCCCCGCCAGGGCTGGCCTGGCACCAGCGCAACCGTCAAGCAGTCGCGTTTCCGTATTCGGACTTGGCGTGCGCCGCGCTTGGTCCCGGTCGTTCGCCATAATCGAAATCCTGTTATTGTTCCGCAATAACCTTCCATCTATCATTAATTGGACGACCAAATTGGCCGAATACGTCGATAAACTGGATTTTCCCGTCCATGGTTGAAACACATACACTGCGGCAAGTCGTTCGCTATAGCGATGGATTCGACGAACGAGATTGGCGCCTTTTGTTCGGAATAAAATATACGAGCAGCCAAGATGGCCGTCTGCCGCATAGAAAATTCGTCAGCCGACAAGGTTGACGACGACGACGGGGTAGCTACAAGTTTAGGGGCGCGTCAACCCTTTCAAAAATCCGGGGCCGATTTTTAATTCGCTCTTCCAAATTCGAGGTACAACGCCAAGAGCAGAGAACGCTTCATAAATGACGACGTCCAACAAAATATTTTTCAGGATTCATTCGAGACCGATAAACTATCGGTCGATAGATTAAAAACACAAACAAAATTGAACGTCTGGTTAGAAATAACAAGTAGGTATTAAAATAATTGTGATGTCGCACTTTGATTGTAGGAACTAGGCTCGTCGATGTAATCTAATCAACAGCATAATCATATCAAGGTTCGAGAAACCATAACCAGATGATGTAAACAGGAATTTCCAATTATATCAGATAAAATTAAATTAAGGTAATTCGTTTTTAACGCATTTCTCAATTGGCTTCAATACCGATCAACAAATTATTTCAGCTACGCTCATCACTAAATCAATCATTTCCATTTTTCGATGTTTTCCGCTGATTTGTTCAACAAGATTCCTCTCGGTCCGCTACAGAATAGAATTAAAATGACCAACAAGCACAATTAATGCAAAATATTGGACACAAATGCTTGCAACCAGAGATGGGCCACGAGCTTGGCCGACCACCAATCCAGCCCATAATAATTCATCGCCCGAAATTAGAGCGTCCCGTGCTCAAAAGAATAAATAATGCGTGTCGTCCAACGGCGCGCCGCCTGTCGTCAGGTGAAAAGAAGAAAGCAGTGCGTGGGGGTGGGGGTGGGGGTGGTGGTGGCGACGGTGATGGCATGGTGGGGGGAGGGAGGGGAAGGAGAAGGGGATGAAAAAGCGGGAGTGAACAGTTGACATCGGGGGATAGGTAGGGATTGGTGAGAACTGTGAGGAGAAGGTGCGGAGCAAAGTGGTGTGGTTATCGATTATCCTTCTTCGCGGTCACCTGGGCCAGCACGCATACCACCACCGTTCCCAATGAGCGAACCTCTTTGCATAAATCCGCCAAGGACCCCTCATTTCATTTTTGGCACGATAGTACCGACGTACAGTTTGGACTGCAAGTAAGTTGTCTGGTTTCGTTAAAAAAAAAATCAGACCCCAGCGTCGCAAAAACGACGAACGGGAAATTGAGAGGTGCACGTGTGGATGGACTAACTTTAGAGAACGACTCAGTTCGAAGTTGGGACGATCCCAGTTAGCCAGTCACGCGATCTAAATCATGTATATCGGTTGCGTGTTCTAAATTGTTCTACAGTGTGCTAGTTTACCTACGACATCTTATTTCAGTTAGTTACTGGGGACTCTACCAATGTTGCAAATTCCATTAAATCTAAATAAATTCAAAATCAAAATAGCATTTTGGCAAGAAAATGAAGATAAATTCCAAAAATTGTCACTTTATTCTACCTGGCCTAAAGAGGATAAACCTAGCGATGGTCCAAACTCCAACCAGCGTCCAACGCTAAATTCAACCACCTCCACATCCCACTTTCAACCACCCGCCCATCCATCCTAGGTCGTCACCGCCTCCGCTAGTCCGCAACGCCCCAGCAATCCTCCCCAGCCATGCCCCTTTCAACAGAACCCGCTGCGCGTGATTTTCTCTCGCCGAATCTCATTATGGCCGCGCGCCGCCGCCGGCCCCCAGATCGATATATCTATCGATATGCCCCCCCCCCCCAAACACAAGCCCTTTCCCCTCCTCCTCCTTCTCTCCCTCATCTCTTGCAACCTGAGCTAGTGCGCTGGCGAACAGCAGGCGCGATCCTCCCAGCGCTTGCTTTTGCTGAAATGGCGTAAATCGTTTTTGTTGTTATTGTTGTCGCGCGCGCGGGGAGACTTAGAAGCTGAAGGGTGGAAGGAAGTGGGGCAGCGCACTCTCTCGGCACACTGGTTGAGTGAGTGTGTTGCTGGATGTGGCGCTAATGCTCGATATTTTGCTGGCGGCGCAGTCTCTCCCCGACCTAGTCTCTATTTCGCTACGCGGTTTTTGCATTGGAACAACGTGAACGGGACAAGCGGTACTAGGGACACAATTACAATTACAATTAAAAAATTTACCCGCAAGCAGCCCCCAAGAGAGGGGCCTGTGGCGGGAGTCGAAATACCAGTTGAAGACAGAAATGGGTTTATTTTAAAAGGCTCTGGATTTGAGGCTCTGTCAGGCTCTGACAGTCTCGCCTATTTCTACGAACTCTTCCACGAGTTGTATTTTCACAATTTCATTTTGGCTTCTTTGAATGTCTATTGAGATGAAATATACAAGAGGTTTATTATTTAAAATAATTAAGGTTGTTCGTCAAAGTCACTTTGATTGGTCAATCATGTCGTGGAAAAGGGAATATATACTCGTACAATATTTGCGCGAGTCCGACGGGAAATCACCTTTGTATTGCCCCCGTACAAAGGCAATCACACAATGCAATGTCATGCGGAATAGCCAATTTGAAGTTTTGTTGCCCGAATGTATGGGCTCTTCATTGCTCAAGCTAATTTCAATGATGCTGAATTCTAATTACTTTTTTTATTTTATATATTAACTGTAGTCCACCGCACTACAGGCGTTACGTCCCCCTCATGGTACTTAAGCACTATGCGAGGGGGAACGACC
>JAQGBY010002313.1:0-23716 GCA_034698785.1 Mycogona germanica
GTCCATGGTGCGATTAGACAAACAAAAGGTGGCACTGAAGGTTTTTACTTCCCTCTCTGGTTGCCGAGTGAGGGGATAGGACGGTAACGCACAGCAACCGTCACGCACAGCAACCGTCACGCACTGTCTTTTATATATATAGAAGAGAACTTTATGGTAGTTCCCGTTTGAAGAATCAAAAGATAGGTTCGGTTAACATTGTAACCACGAAAAACTCATTCAGAATTATGTAGCTTTTACTGGGCATATCGATAGAAATAGATATAAAAAGCACTTTACGTCGCAAAAACTGGTTCTCTACCATTCCAAAAAAAAATTGTGCGTAGTATTTTTTAACTTTTGTACAGAGTAATCGTTTTCTTGTCTCTTTGCTCCTTTGTCCTTTCCCTGCTCATAAAACCTTATTCTATTATGTGGGTGGAGGATAAGCGAAGCATTTATCCCCTTCATTCATCACAGTTGTCGATGCCTTCTGGTGGCAATACAGAAAACAAATTGATTCATTGCAGTTTCAGTAATCGGTTCATTGAGAGCTTTTATGGGATGTCGCACATTAAGCGATTCCAGCGCCTCTATCAGCGGCAATTGCAACCTGACAAATAACAAAATTAACGCCACCTAATGTTCAAGCGATTGGGCTATTTTTACGCTCGCATTTGCTGCATCAACCAATCCGAGTTTGTTATTCGGTACTTTAAAAAACCTAACTAGATGTCAAACGTATTCATCCTCAACTTGGATCCGTCAATCTCGTGTGAACTGTTCTGCTCTGCTTCAAAAGAAATTCGTTATTGGCTGGCTGCGTAAGAAAATCTACGAAGCCAAGAAAGGATGGAAACATTTTTTGTCAATGGAATTCCGCAATTTTTTTTCATACATAAGTTCCAATAGAAACCCATTGTTGGCTGCTAAACAGCATTGCCGACAGTCGTTGAAAAATGCGTGGTTAAGGAGATTGGCGGTTTTCAATCTGGCGGCAGTAACGCACTTTAATGGCTAAAAAAATTGCGTTTAGGGAAAACGAAGTGCTAGCACATTCCTTAAAAGCACCTTCATCCATTGTGAAAATAATTTTGCTTTAGAGGGTCCGTATCCTTCGCGTCATTGAATGAAAATGCATGTGGAAAAGAGTTTTGTATTATTCATTATTCTAATGACGTTGAACAAAAAATAAATTTAAAAAAATTGTTGCAAAAAGACGAACTCGAACATTCTTCCTGACTTAACTACAGAGTAGAAACACGCATCAACAATAGGTTTCACATTAAAACCAGATTTGGTGACAAGTCGATTCCATTCAAAATATTCGGAAAAAGTCTTAAAATAAGGTATGTTGATTAAGGCTTTGAGGCTGACAAAGTAACATTTATTATTAGAACGACAGGGGAATGGGAACATCGTGGTCCTGTAGATATCTATAAGGTGATAACATCAGCTCATTATATTTTCTGAAAGATTATGTGACACGAACATCATTTAAACTGCGTGTGTACAGTTTTACTTATTAAATAATTTAGCGATTTCGTCCTAAGTCTGGTAACTAATGGCTGATTTGCATAATGAATTTCGAAGCTCTTTCAGTTTGGTGCGTAATTCGTTCCACTCAAAAGAGGGAACAACGCTAGATTGAGAAACTTCGACATTTCTAGTGAATATCTGATATAATTTTAAATAATTTTCGAACAGGCGGAGTAAGGGGTGTTTTTTATATTTTACTATCTAAGACAGTCACATTGGCAAGCCGAAATCCAAGCTTCACTGGCAACGGACTACGCGTTTCGATTAACCTTTAAATTTTGAAATCCTAAATCGACTTTTCCCCCTATTTCAAACGCACGTCATCATGTACATACAGGAACACGCAACAATTTTGTTCGAAGGGCGAACTCATAAACAAATAGGGACTCGCCTACACACCTAAATGAGATACAGCAATTATTTATTTAAATTGCCGCAGCAGCATGGCCCGAGGCCTGCCCAGCAAATATGGCGTGCTCGACAGGTCAGCCGCAATCTAGAAATAACGAGCTCCCTTGCATAATCCCAGTTTTGGCATTTCGACTAACAGTCCACCAGCAGCATACGCCCAAAAGTACGAAGTTGTACAGAGTTCAAAGCGAGCACGCAGTAATGCGATTCTGTCCTCTCCATTCAACAGGTCTGGATTTAACCACCATGCAATAAACCTAATAAATTATTTGTTCGCCCTCTAGTCTAGAAAATAATTTTTCAAAAATCCTACGACAATTTTCAGATTAAATGCGAGCTTAAATAGGCGTGTGCACAAAACAGTATAAAATTCCAAAATGGCATTTTGAAACATTTGTCTAGGTCACAGTCCCAACATAATATTATATTACATGCACATTTAACCAAACGTTAATGATTGGTTATCATGTACAAATATTTTGTACAATCCCTCTTTGGTGGGCCCCCATCGGCATTTATTAAACTATGAATGAGCAAAAATTATCAAATTCCAATCGTTTGAATTACATTCGTTTGAGTCCCAGTTAAAAAGACATTTGAAATTACTATTCAAACCTGGTAACTATGGAAACGTTAATGGGTTTCAACATTTTGGCATGTTATATTGAGTATTGCTCACTCAGTCACTTTTCCGCTAGACAGTGGGCGCAAACCTGCGCAGTGATTTTAACTCTGCACCACCAAAAATCCAATAAATTGTATCCGGTTTGCCTTTCACTAATAAAGCGTTGGGCGGGCTTATATAACTAAGGAAGTCCGGATAGCAAATATATAATGAAAATCCGATAATCTTGCAGCATAAGTTGTGTAGCACATAACACAAAAAACCACATTCATTTAAAAATCGAAAATATTCCAATATATTACTATACGTGGCCATATGTGGATTAGGAAATTGCTAACAATTAATACCGTAGCGTGTGGAGTCTTCGGTAGGAACTATGAGTAAATGTGTCTGCTACTTTAAAGGTGTTTAGTGAAGCGCCCCCGCGACCAACAACTGAGACCTTATTTTGACAGATAAATGACAGTAAGCTTAAAAACACTCAATATTTCATTCGTGTGCGCTATGATTTCACATAAAAAGCATTCAGCTAATAAAGATAGATTTTAAAATATTTATTTCATTTCACACAACGTAAGACATCCACCGAGCGCCATATTGAATATCATGTCTAATGGGAGACTTGATCATACCATCGCCAAAAACATTTTGATTGTCAATCGAGTCGAGTAATTGGCAAGGTATGTGATGTATAATGTATCGTATAATTTATTATTACAACATTTATTGTCGAACAGGTGGCATAGACAGAAAATGTACAGTATGTACTGTACTACAAAATGTACTGTACGGAGATGCCCGCACACTTTCCTCGCCAAGACGAGCTCTCGGGGGCGGCAGGCACATGCCAGATATCCCCCATTCCGAACAAGCCAATGAATATTGGATCACATGAAATTAGGCCTAGGTCAGCTGTGTATACACGTATGTAACGCTCACGCGGCCAGGTGAATCGCATGTGTTGCATAAAAGATGCGCCGGCCTGCTGTGCTGGCAATCGGTCAGGGGAGACAAGTTCGGCAGACCAAGAGCTAACCAAACTCGCAGTACCGGTAGTTTTCACGGATTATACAGCTTCCGAATACCAGAGATCGGGCGGTTATATTGGACACTCAATGCACTTAAGCGAAAGTGGCATGTTATTAAAATATCCTTCCAATCAACTTGTGTATCATTGCAAAGATCGCATACAATTTTAAAATATACCTTGAGAACTGTATATTAAACAATAGTAAAAAAAAGGTAGTATAAATTGCTACTTGTACACCGGTTATTACTACAGATTTCCTTTTATATACTTTTTAGTCATTAGGTATTTCCTGTTATATAGTTTTTAGTTATTAGGTTGTTGCAAATCAAACAAATAATTCGATAAAACCGACTATGCTAATTGAAACCTCATTCATCAGTTATCCTTATTGCCTCCCGATATCCAGCTGGTTGGTGGGCATCAAATATGCTCAAATTCATGTCAGGTGAGCAACATAAATGCATGATTAAAAGGCATGCTTAATTCGTCAGAAAATTAGCGCAAAACATCTTCACATGCAGAGATACGTTCTACACGAAAACAAATTATAATAAATGAATTCCAAAACAGATTCCTGCCTCTGACGTTGGCAACATTATTCTAAGACCAGAGAATCCTTGGTTATGGTGATTGATAATTTTTTAGTCAGGAGCGAAAAAATTCACGTTTACACATATTCGTTTTACTAAAAGTATGATACGACCCCATTTCGAATATCTTCGAACCATCTAATGACAACTGGGACAGAGATGACACGAAGAATCCTAACTAACGACACTGACGAGAGACCAAGTACTTGCACATACCCTGGGGGAGACACTGCTGGCCGTGTCGGGACGGGGGTGCGCAGGGTGGGGCTCGCGGAATTCCACGTGATGGGGTCGGTGAGGTCGGTAGCTGGCCTGGTTCTCCAAGTTCGGCTGGATGTGGGTGATGAACTGCGTCATGATTTTCGCAAGTCGGTGAAGGCGTCGGCTGCGTGTCCGATGACGTTTGGATCGGCCCCGGTGGAATTTAGCAACTAGAGATTTCGATCGACTTCGAAATCACTGAGAATGTCATAATGGCGAGCGAATTTTAGACGAACCACGAAGCACAATTGTCAGATTACATAAAAATAACAACGATAGATAAATATATATTTTGGATATTGAAATTGTTTTCTTTTCTAGTGCTGATGCGCTGTTGATCGAGAACAACGAATAATCCAACTGTCACCAATAAATTGACACACGATTATGGGCAGACAGATTAGTAGATGGGGATGGTGAACAGCCTACTAGACTGAGAGTCCTTGCAAACAAAAAACTCGAGCCACTGCTTCAGAAATGGTAAACAACAATTTCAAAAAACGTCCTCAGATTCACAAAAAATGTCATCCAAAAATAAGTCATTCAGGAGAAGAAAAATCGTGGCTTGGCTCGATTCAATTCAATCCAAATTTCAAAAACGCGTGAGAAAAATATTTTAACATACCATCAAACAACCTTTTGTTATCTGTTGCAATAACCAAGTAAACACCACCGCCGTATCCAAACACCACTCGTTTCTAATTTTTTGAAATACGAACTTCGCCAATCGAAAACACCAGAATTTCTCCCCAAGGAATCACAGTAACAAGGAGAAGACGAAAAAATGCCGATATCCCTGCTGTAAACCTTAATAACGCGAAGATTGTCCTAAAAGAGCAGCGGTCACCAAAAAATAAGTCGCACACCGGGGATCAAAAGATCCGAAAATATTTTCACTCAAATCTCGACAGCAACTAATCCGCCATCCACGCCGTTGCACCTTTCGGGATGTTGTGGCCGCTTCTGTTGGGAGGACCTCTTGTTGACGCGTATTGTACTGTTACAGTAGCGGCGCGTCAGAAAATCGTCAAACCCAGTTCACCGCGCGCATCTGTCGCTTCGGATGCAGGGCAACAACAGTAGCAGAGAGATCGAACAGATACAAAACGGAAGTATAAATGTATTTTGACAGGCGAGTAGCATCGGCACATCTATATATTACCGATGCACTTTTCCTCCCCCAACGGTATAGTGTCGCGCTCAACGTTTACAAGGTGCGTGCCAAAAAATCCAGGTGCCACACGTGTCGTTCCTATGACCGTGAAATTGGTTTGGAAAATGGAATCCAAGAATTGTCAGTGTCCCCCCACCAACTCGCTCGTCGGGATGCTGGACGCGTGAGTGTATCGATGTTAAAAGGAAGGTTGCGGCGGCGCGTATCTATCGTCTCTCGGTGGCACTATGGGGAAGACCGCGAAGATGAAGAAGGCGAGGGCGCGCCCAAGATGATGATACGCGACCACCGACCGCCACAATGGAATCGCTCTCCGAGGAGTTGACAGCGCCACCAGCGGCAGAACCGACGAAACTCTGAAATGTGCGCGATCGACCGGCACGATCCCGACGGCGATGATTGGAAATCGAGAAATACACGATCGGCAATATAACCGAGCTGACGCTGCTGGAGACCGGGTAGAATTGATGGTCGGGCGGCGGTGGAAAGGCGCGCGTATCGCGGCTGGCAATATATCGGTGATACAGCAGCGGGCGGGTGGGAAAAGTGTGTTAGGCCATTAAGCGTGCACTATGCGCCAATGTCGACGAGATATTTACTCGCAGTTTCCATATGGCAGAGCGACTTTGGCGCCGCGGCACGCGCGGAGCGAAAAAGGCTCAGCAACCTCGATAGGCTGATGACACAGTTGACTTAGCGTCCAATGGCGGGGACCGATCGAGAAATTCCTACGGAAAATTCCCGGACTCTTTTTTAAAATAAGACAGATTGCCTACAAGAACTGTAAAAAAAACCTTGAGGTTAGGAATTTGATTCACCTTCATTAAGATTCCAGTCCAATCCAAAAGTATGAGACTTGCTAGCTCCAATTGATAAAAATGATCATGGGGGTAAACATTGGGGCTGGCTGTGGAGTTGACAGTTTCAGCAATTTTGTCATTCAATACACTAAAATAATTTATTTTCAATTTCAATCGTTCAAGACAAAGTTAACTACTACCTTCGTAATCGCGGGTTCAATTCCTGTCCGTGACCTCCGAAACTATTTGGGAGAATGAAATTTTCAAACAGACCTTTTTTAATGGACGTTAGAGATACGTGGAACGTGCCTGCACAACATCAGTACACGTTAAAGATCCCTTCCTATGTCTCTGCGGCCAAGGCAAAGCTAAAAATTACCAGGTCCACTCCAGTGGGTTTCAGGGTGGAAACCCCTAGCAAATATCTTTTTAAAAATATATAAAAAGATTAACAAATCTTTTGGAGAATCGCTGGACCAGCGAGATAAGATGAACGAGATCGCGACTGCGAAATGATAAATAACACGTTTATTTATGGATGTTGAGAAAACGTGTTTAATAAACATGTAAAAATATATTAAAATAAGTTATTTTACATGGTTTGTTGAGCCGTGGATAAATTGCTTTGGACTAGTCCACGGCGACTGCCATCAAGGAAGCTTGAGACAACAATGCAAGTGCACTCGCTATTCTTAGCGATAAACATTTTAAAATATCTTTTAAAGCTACTCAAATTGCCAGGAGGGCTTTAAATAATCATATTAATAAAAGTTGAATGACTGATACATATTTTTAAGTGACAATGGAATTATATTGTTATTATAAATAAGTTATCTATATAACAAGTCCAAAGAAAGCAATCACTCACAAGTCTAATCCAATGTGGGAATAGCTGTGGGAAAATTTTCACTGCAGTTATGGAAACAGCTTAGTGAGTTGTTTGCCTTGTGTGCAATAATAGATGGCAGTGATTTGTAACCAGCTGCCCCTTAGAAGTGGGCAATCACACAATACTCCCTACAATGCAGGAACGCGCTGCGCTATTTTATTCAGGAATGGCCTAGGCAAAATATGGAGTCTGTTGACACAAGTGAATAAGTTTTTCCGAAAAGGTTCGAGCAAAGGCTATGTCAACATTGCAGTAAAGACAGGCATACTGAAAGACACCCGTTGCTCCTATTTGGAAAGTGAGCGAATCTTTTGACAATAGTATGCATTTATTGATTTTCTCGATGCGCATTTATATATATATTGGCTCGAAGTTGGAACACTTTGTACCGTTGAAAGATCTTGAGCAAAGAGGAAAGAGTGCAAAAAATAAGTCTATATACACCACACCGTTTCTCTTAAATTTAAGCTATACTCAATGACGTCAGCATCAAATCATGCATTTTATTGTGTGAATATCTACCACATTCATAGACCACATTTTCAAATGCAACAAATGCTGGGCTCCAATTACATTTTTAGAATCAATATTTGTTCATGTTTCATTATTTTTCACGTTTGTTTGAAACATGTTTTTGGTCATTAATAATTAACAGTTTCAATTTTTTATTGTACGTAAATCCATCGATTGATACCGGTCAGTTTCCGGTTCAAATTTGGCGATACAATGCAAAAACGTTGTGACAAAAGCCTAACCTCAAGTGCAAAATCACTTAACGTCCGCGTTAACCGATAGATCAATATGCAAATTGCCAGAACAGATGTTTGTGACATGCACCACCTGGCGGGGTTGGAATCGATACAAAGTTCGATGATCAAACAGCTTTCCACACTACTCTTGCGCCACATGAAATAATCCATTGGGGATAGAAAGGCGCCGATTTGGGCTGGGTCTTAACACAATTTAAAATAACCCATCAACTACTTCAAATTATCTTTACTTCCTTCATAACTCTACTTTTGTGAAATTGCTGAAACTGACGCATTTTCCCTAAACAACTGGAAGAACAAACAAAAAATACGTCTTATTCTTTCATATTTCCGCAGTTTCTTAGAAAACGCGTGCTACCTTGACACCCCGGCTACTCGAGTGTAGCACACGCGGCCTACCGCTTCCTGGACCAGGCATGACACAATGCCGGTCGGTCTGCACGTAACCTTCACCGTGGCGACACCAGGTAGCGCTCGACCAAGCGCTGGGCCTCACCATGCGTGCACCAGCCACGCCGATGATGTCACGGGCGGCTCATTATGATGATAATGTCAAATTTCCACCTGCCGGCCCCCCACAAGCCTTGCCATGCACCGCTCGCCTCTATTACACAGGCGTGTGTATGTGAGCAACATTTATTATAACCAGTTGGAACGCCCCTGTGTGCTAAACCCCCTTATCCAGACTGCATCAACATATTTACAACAGACAATACACAGCAGCGTTTATATGTGCAGCGCTCTTTCTGTCTCGCCATCGTTTACAATATTATTTTTAAAAGGTAACTTGCACAATAGTTACATGTACGTGTACACGGCATACTGTGCGCATGCGCATCACAGACTAGAGGGCTTATACAGGGTGCCTCAAAACATGACATGTGCATGGAGAAGAGGACGGTGTCATCGAAATTGAATCACCATCCATAGCTTTCCAGACAGACATCAGCCGTTCAAGAATAGTCTTCAAAATAAACCACTTCTACATTAAAGATTCACACGATAAAAACTTGATTGAACATAGCACTTAAATTTTAACATAAAATGTCACTCTCTTATTGATACAGCTGCATAGACGACTGACTAACCCCGTCAGAAAATTTTCAACCATCAATTGATTTATTTTGTTTCGTTTAACCTTAAAATTCACTTTATATTTTTTTCTAAACACTTTTTTATCTCATTAAAAATTTACCACCTCAAAAATCCGGAAAAAATCTAGTCTTTATACTTAATTATTTTGTTGCATTTAACTTAAATTTAACAATTAACATTTCATTGTTTTTCTCTGTTTTAGAAATGATTACATAGTATCCGGCTGAATCTATCTCTCTAGTTTATTCATATTCCCTGCTTTCTAGAAGGCCACGCCCTTTGAATTTTCGCGGAAGATCCCTTCACGTTTAAGCAGTAATACAATATTCAAATGCGCACGTAGTTTCCAGTTATTTTCTGGAAACTTGGCAAGCTTTGTCGATACCATCTCGTAAATTGACAAGGTCTAAATAAATATACATTCTGGTGCAACGAGGCAACGAGGCCTTATTCGGCTACAATTTAAAGCATATAGGGGTCGTGCCCGGCATATTGGTTGTCTCGCTAAATCCTTTGCCGAGGCTCCACTGACATTTATACTGACCACGACCAATGCATTATTTATACGAGGCACGCCCGTATAGGATTTTGTGTCATCGATATTACCCGACAGTTAGGACGCAGATATGACCGAATCCATCAGAGCAGTGGCAAAACACTGGGCTGGACAATCTCATGTCCAAACAACTATCTGACAGGAGCAGAAGCACCCTGGGCAACGACCAGGGGCGAGTGGACATAATAAGATTTGCCAAGATAAAACGTTTTGAGAAGAACTGTGAAAATAAAATATTTATATTTTAGAGTAATAAGCACACACGATAAATAAATATTTAAATTCATTATGAAATAAATGACTTATGTATGACTTTTTCAATGTCACTGTATTTTTGAAATAGCCACTACAAAAGTCAGATATTATTCACAAGATGGTCAAACATAACATTAAAAATCATTATTGAGAAAATTATAAATTATTGATTAGCGATAAAATATTACAGCTGAGAAAAAAATCAATAAGTAGGCGGCTCAGTGGCTCATTGCTGGTAAAGGTTTGTATTATCATAAGCAGTTGCCCTCGGTTTCCCTCCGGGGCATATAACAAACTGGTCCCCGATGAAATAGAGCCATTTGATTTAGAAATGAGGGAATGATCAAACTCAACTCTGGCACCACGCTGACAGTCTCTGATCACATAAAACCACTCGCGACAGTCGCTGAAACTACACGTAGCAATAGTTTCACAATTATCTAAACAAAAAAATCGAAACATCTAAATTCGGTTATTTTTTGCTGTACGTAATTCGCACATGTATATTTCAGCTGCGTATGTGATATATGTATTTAAGCAAACTATGAAGTTGTTACTTATAAAATAAAAATTCAAGTTTATCAAATTTATAAGCAAAAGTTTTTTATACGTGAGGCCAGCGCCATTTTCCTGGTGAACTGTATACAATGATAGCGAGCATGCACGTCAACATAACAATTGCGTAACCTCCATTGTAGGAATTGTCACTTCCGGCGACTGTCGCAAAACGATTACGTTAACTAACTTTTATTAGCTCTGGCCCGTCCGCATAATTGCGGCACACAACAATGGGCACATATTTATTTATATACTAGCGTATTAAAAGTGCATCCGGCAAATTAGGACTCCACCCACGAAAAGAAGGGCCGATTTATGCAACCGCAGCCATTTCGTCCTCATACACCCTTCGAAAGAGCGACCACAATATGTAATGGGGTGGACGTGATATGATGAGCTAGTGCACCGCATCGTAGGAATAAAATATGGAAAGTGGAGTCCTGCCTATAATAACGTCAAGGTCGGTCAAGGGCACTCGACTTGAGATTCTCTTGGTTCAGTTCAACAACCACTTCTACAGCCAACAGAACTGGAGCATCACCGAGTCTCACTTACAAATCGATAAAATTCAGTATTTGAAACATCTCCAAGATCGATCCCAAGAATCATGATTTTCAAACAATTCGAAATTTAAAATACGTGTATGTTGAAACTACAAACATGTAAAAATTTCAATTAACCAATCTTCAGGACCCATCATCATATTATGATATGGAGCCCCTCTTATTGTATTATATAATATACCCAAGGATTAAATAATCATTTTAAATGGTTTTCAATGGATCAGTTCATCGAATCGGGTAAAAATGTTGGTCTGTTATACAATTAGATTTTAATCGCTACACTAATGACCCAATTTTTCTGATCTTTTTTAATATGTTTACAGGCGCGTTTACTGTCAGCAGGCGCATTGAATTGGAAACGACCAGAGCTTAACCTGTACACTTTTTTAAATGTTTACGATACACTCGATCGATTTAATAGGTTCATGTCAAACACAATCGCAATCGAGGCATCGTTGACGCACGTAAACACAGTCATTTATTTCCATTTCTGTCGCAGTTTCAAGAAACAAGTCACTAGTGTCCGATCTGTTGGGTCAAACGGGTCGAAAGGACGTCGGGAGGGTCGATGACCCAGCGCAGCGAATCTCGGGACGCCGCGCCATATTCGACGTCATCAAAGAGGTTCAAATGTAAATGGAACAAATGCTAGGCCGTACCTGGAGTGACCCAAATAGAGGATCAAGAAACTCAAGTGCAGCTCCAGAAATAAAAGTAGTCTTCAAAATATGATTTATGCCAAATTTTAACGAATTTCAGTATGCCACTAAAAAAAAATTTAAAAGCTATTTTCCAGGATTATTGTAATGTCAACAGGTTCTATCAATATTTAAAAGAGACAGCACACAAAGCACAAAGACGACCCCATTTTTAATCAAAACATATTGAATAATGGCGTGACTATTCTCCTGTTACAAAATATTTAAAATTTCTCTCGAGCATATTTTGTAAATTTAACGATACTTATTTTATTGTGAGCATTAGTATTTTATATATATATAATCTACCCTGTGAACCTCCTTGATCCGCATCTTTGTGGCAGAGAAAGCGCGCGTTCGGGAACTCATTTCGCTCGCGTTGCCACGGGCAACGCGGGGTGAGGGGAAGTAAAATCTGCGATTGCGGCAGAGCATAGAGACGGACGGAGCAATGGAAGGAAGACCGGGAGTCGCGCATGCGCAGGAGTCGACGGAGAGAGAGGAAGATTTGCTATTGGAGAACGCCTCCTGCAGATGGTAGCGATGCTGTGTCGCACGGAGAAAGGGGGATAAGGGGTCTGGGGTCGTTGACACCCTGTCCAGTTACTGTACATTGGGGTGATCTTGAGACGGTTTGTTTTCGCACTTTTTAAGCTCGATTCAAATCTTGTACGGTTTCTCCTCAGACCACAGAATCCAATCCTTTATTATTTTCCCCCTTATCCTCAAATTATTTAACTTTCGGTGACTGACTTTGGATATTAAATATTCAGACATATAAGAATTTCAACATCAAACGAAAATGTATTCGCATTGGGCGAGTCACACATGTTTGCCAAAACAAGATGTCGTCACATCGATTGATGACTGCGTCCTTGTGCGACAGTTTATGCCTTTTGAGTGCGATTAGCGGCACCGTACGAATCATTTACAAAATAGCGTTAGGGGTGTGCGGGACCGCTCATTAATGTCAAAAGTGAAAACACCACCTACGCGCGATATCCAAACGGTGGCACACTGCGATATTACAGTGGATCCTTAACTTTAACTCGCAGAGATCGCGACTGGAAAGGCGCAAGAATGTGAAGGAAATGGGGAAAGGGATATTACAGGACAGGGACTCCCTAAGAATGAAATTGATCAGATTGATCAAATCAAAACGCAATACGACTGGATGATGTAATAGACTGGTTCAATTAGAGTTGCCAAAAATTTATTTTGTTTTTGTCGTTTGTGTTTTTTTTTAAAGTCGACGTTACATTTTCTCGCAATCCGTGAATTTCACGAGTTAAAAGCTGTGCACTCTGAAAATAAAGTTCGCCAAAAAAAAAAACTCAACGAACATCCACAATGCGTGATATCATTCCAAATCGCGGAACACATACAACAAGATAAATTCAATTTAACTCGTGAAATTCACTGATTTGTGGTAACCATCAATAATAACACGAACAATTGATAATTGTTCAATTATTAGTTGTTCTGTTCAGTTATCAATTAAATAATAAAAAGTAGTATTTCATAATATATTCCAACTTGTTATTAAACTGCTGAATGGCTCCTCTCCATCTTTTCTTTAAGCACAAATCGGCGTGGTCACTTTTCTTACCTATAAAGAAAAGAAACAGAACATTAAATGGGTATTCGAAAAGGACTTATATCACTAATATCGTCTTAGTTTGATCAACTTCAGTCAAGCCAGATTTAAGTCCACTTGGTATTACGAAAACACGAACTCCAATAAGATTCAATCATCAACCCCAATCATACCCCCAAGACATTTTTTCAACCCCAATCATACCCCCAAGACATTTTTTCAACCCCTTAAGCACCCCCTCCCCTCCCTCCAGCAATGCGGTGGCGAACTAACAGTCACTACTATTTTTTACATTCCACATTGGCCAACAGATTAAATTTCGCAATACCGTCACCTAAGCTTTGCATTCAAAATGCGAACGATAAGCTGCCGCACCCCAAGTCAGAGACAAATGCTATTTCTATCCCTGAAGGCTACGTATACCGTTGGTGTCTATGTCTAGCCGTTCGGTTTTACGAAGCAGTGGGTTGCCGTAATGTCGTATCTTTTGACGCAAGGTTACGGTGATGTGGACGTATTATAAATATGTGTGTGGGAGGGGGAAGCGTCGTCCCGAAATTGGACGCTGTCATTGGCGAGCAGATGGCGTCCTTCGAATGCGGATGGTGATGGACCGACTATTGAAAATTGTTTACTCGATCGAAGCAGAGAAGACTTTGGAATATAAAATGCGAAGGCGGTTTGAATGAGACGATGTGGGTGGGTACGTTGTGCGGGCCCGGTAAACAACACTGCTACAGCGATATACTCGAGAGAGTATATGTTAAAGGTAGAACTCGTCACAGCGACATTTATAAAAAAAAATTGGTACGACACAAAACTTCTGCCAACAATATTTCCTGATTAACCTTTTGTTGAATTTCTAATCTTCAAATTGATCTACATAGAAGTATTTTTATCATGAGAACCCCCGCATGAAGGATGAGATTAAAAAAGTAGTACAAACAAAATTTGTTTCCCCGTGCCTTGGCCCATTTTTGGCAACTATTTCAGCTTCAAAGTCTAGGAAGCCTCAGACCTAGGAACAGATTTTTAATGTGTATATCTGATATCGTACAGGCACTGGCCCTAGATAATTACTTCCATTTCAAAAGACGCACGTAGGAATTTCTCTCGCCCCAAAAATTCCAGAGGTCTCTCGCCCGCAATTGAACCTGCAATCATGGGGTTTGGTCATCATCTTTTAATCTTATTAAAAGCTGCATTTCGCTTAAATAAAAATTAACGACTTTTGAGAACCAATTTACTTAGTATGAAAATATTTTGGATAAGAACAGCTTTGAAATACACAATAATTGTGTACCCAATTATTTGCGATAATCCTTCGATTTTGCTGCTAAAATTCCTTCGGCTACATAAATGTGGAAAGGTTACAAGGACAAAGAAATTAACGCTCTTGTATCACATCATTTACGAGGGCAAGTGTTCGGGTTCGTTTTTTAAAATGCTTTAGTATGCAGCCATGCCCGTTCATATAATTTTTGCCAAAGCCTTAAAAAAATCAATGATGATGAATCTTTTAAGGATGGGGTTAGGTGAATGTGAGAATGGGAAAGGGCAGCAGTTAAAAGGAAGTTTTAGTGACTGGTTACCATAGTAACTTCATGTTGACGAAAATAAAATTTCGCAAGTTAGATATTATTGCCCCAAGAAATGTAAATAGTGTGGAAGTACGCGGAACGGAAAATGTAGCCTTTTGAATCAACAATCAAAAATTCGCCTGCCAAACATTTTAGAAAAGGCGGAAAAATGATCCGCTTCCGTTCGATGGGGAAATAACATTTGGTTATGTAAATCTGGTCCACGTTGCGCCCGATCTTGTAAACAGCCGCATTGCAGCAAAACTAATTTCGATAAGTAAACATTAAGCATAGTTCTCCCGATATTTAGTTTATAACAAAATAAATATTTAAACATAGTTTCGTGAATAAGCTGCATGCGCCCTTTGCATTTCCATTTTTCGATCAAAAGTTGTTACCAGATTTATTTTACACGCATCAGGGTAATGTTTACCCAACCCAGCCATGCCCATTGGAGACCTACGATACACAAAGGGTTACAGTTCAGCAGGTCATAGCATTTTATCAGGTAATGTACAGTTCAGCAGGTCATAGCATTTTATCAGGTAATGTACAATTTTCACACACAATTGCCAATAATGGTGTATGAAAATTGTAATTATTTGACAACTAAATCATTAGTATTATTATTAACTAAATCGTTATTATAAAACAAATGTACTCCTTTAAATGAAGAGGGGGGGGGGGGGGTTTAAATACCTTTTGTGTTTGTAATGTTAAGTGAAGGGTTACAAGAAAAGTGACAGGTTAGATAACAATTTATTTGGTAAAAAGGAGAAACGATTTTCATAGAAAATATTTTCAAGAACGCCGTTATCCGAGCCTGAGGGTCCGGACATCTGGTGAACTCGGAAGTCGCTAGTCTGAACCAAATGTGAAGAAACGTAATTCACAAAAATAATCAGTGAATAAACAAAGACGCTTCATAATCCTTTTTATTTTAATCCCATTTCGTTTTGTGTAATTTTTCCACAGGTGCGTCACAGATTAGCGCAGTTCACCGGTGGGCTAAAAGCAATTCCCCAGACTCGCCATCTGAAAAATCCCCTACCCCATGCACATTCCGCAAGCAAGTGAACATGAACGCTGTGGGCAATCAGCGACATCTACCGCTGGAACAATCAAACTACATATTGCGCAACTCTTCCAAGCAGAGGGCAGCACACCACACAAATTCGCTATAACAGAGCCTCACATTTTTGTGCCTCTGCAGCGCCTGCAGTAGAATGCCGACATTCCACGACTCCCATTTCACATTCCCTTTCCATTCATAATCAACCTATTTGGACTCTTAAATCATACCAAGACAAGTCTCCAAGGAGAGCGGTCTTACTCATTGCAATGTACAATTCCCCCGAGTCTCAACCCCCCTTCCTTATTATACAGATGAATGCAGCGTAACGAAATTTATACTTTGAAGTTCTTCGTCCGAATGGGGCAATTCAGCATAGTTTAAGGCAGCCAAAAATTAGAATTTCAAATCATCGCAGGATCACGCCTACTCAACGCTTTAAAATACGAGGGGGAAAATAAGTACTCAATTGGAATTTCAAATTATGATTTCTTCTCAATAACTATATCAGAAAAATTATGAATGCACCAAGTTTGGGCTAGCTGTTTTGGGGAATTATTTTGCGGCAAAGGTCGTCCAAACCAGAAATTCTTAATTTCTTAATATAATTTGCATAGTTTCAAATGTGATTTTGTGGCAACGTTCAAAATGGTAAAACCAGCCATGCATAGGGGCGTGATAGGGTTATATAAAGAAACAGATCTAGAACAACAATGTGACGCAACACTAGGAAGAAACCGTAATGAGATATCTCACGGATACTACCCTCGTAATTGGATGCGGCAAAACGGCGGGACAGAACTCAAAACCAATTAACCCGAAACTAATTGACCGATGTGGGCAAGATGACCGACTCACATCCCTCACATTTGTCACGGTCTCACATGGAGTATCTGTTTACACGAGAGATTATTATAAAAAGTAGGCCACAGTTCTGCAAAAATATTTCACACTAATATCACCAACAGCGAAAGCAATGCAAATTAAGTGAAGAAGTAAGTCGTGGCATAAACTTATAAAAACTTATATACCCTTACACAAAAACTATCTGGTGGCTACATTTTCATCACCACTTTGGATCGAGTAAACGTGAGCTCCGTTCAGGGGAATCGAACACAGACCAAGTTTGCCTTTATCAACTAGGCTGCGACGAATCTAACTGTACAAATCGTGTAACCAACCGCATGAGACCCAACCTGAAGTAGCTAGGATTTTCTGGTTTTTTCTTGTCCCAAATAGAAAGAATCCAGATCCAAGTCACACTACTGACAGGATCAAATTCTTAGAAAGTCCGGTAATCTGTTAGCGATTACGCCGGCAGCGCATTGCATAACAAGCGTAGTGGAGCTAAAGTTGTTCGCTAGATGGCGCTCGAACAAAACGGTGCGATAAAAGCTAACTCAAGAGCGCGTAGGTGTCTCAGGACGATACGATATGAGTTTTCAGCGGACCGACCGACTGGCCAAAGTTTTTGTACCACCACCATGAACTGAAGTGGCTATGTGCGGGGGCGTTCGAATTCATCAGCAGCTGCGAATATAACAACTTCCTATTCATACCGCATCTATACTTTATCCCCCAGCCCCCGGCTCCAAGCACACCCACTCGCCCACGTTTTGATATATGGGCTAGTCTCAGTCACACGGGTGAATTATCCAGTCAGAGAGGATTACCGAAATAAAAGAATAAGGGATGACAAAAAATTGAACACCTAAATCATCCGTGGCTCCTCTAAACGGCGGCCGCCTTTCGTGACTGAGCCAAAATTGTTTGGGGTGTGTTTACGCTGACGAAATCTACGTACCTCGTATTTATTATTGGTCAATTATTTTTAAGAGGTGAGTGACGAATCCAGTAACACTCGTGACGCCGTCGGCATCGCTGCTGAAGTAAACACGCTACTTTCTCTTTTATTTTAAACTTTTTCAAAGCAGATATGGGTATTTGTGATACATGAACATAAATGATTGTACCGGTAAGTGGTACAGTATTCTGGTAGGAAGTTAAGAGAAAATACGCTCGAAAAATAAATATGATTCATTTGCTCGTGATAACATACCTAGAGTCGAAATATTTTTGAATTTTCTTTTTAGTTTTACATGTATAATATTAATGCTACGCTATATTTTCATCGTAAAAATATTTGTCAGCTTAAAATATTGAGAAGGGCACAATTTGGCAACTTCTAGAAATAAAAAAAATGCACAGAAAAACAATTTTTTTTAATGCAATGAAATATGCCACCTTTTTTATTGATATGTTTGCGCTATCTTGTCGAATAGAGACAACAAAAAATCCTGTAGTGAACGGAAACGACTACAGTGAATGGGAAAAAGTTTTACGACTATTGTGGGCGCACAGTAGTGTGAAAAGTGTGGTCAGATTTTACGTGGTTTGAACATCTTAAAAGTAAGACGAATAACTTCAGAAGTGTTCGCATTAACCCTAATGAACTTATCGACGAGACGCCAACGATGATTATGTCAATTACACGAATCACGCTGACAGCACATCAATGTGAGACATGACTGTACAATTCATTAAGATCAGAAATCCGCAATGACATTGTCATATCCTGTCCAAATTTTCTTGATGGTATTTGTCTATGCTTAATCTCAAAGGTCTTCGTCGCACGCACAACTGCCCGCATCAAGTGCCCGCTCAAATGGGCAAGCCACAATATTTTTCTACTGTGAAGGACATTCCTTTTTGCATTCTCCTGTTTTATACAGAATCGCGGCTAATAGTGATCGATACAGCATTTATAACAAACAGACCATCAGCCAGCTCCCTTTTGCCATTTATCTACACACGCACACGTTTCGAACACGTCCGCATTCTAATTCCATATATTATTATTCTATAAAAAGTTGGCCCTGAAGTAGGGCGAGGTCATATAATATTTTATTATATCCAAGCATGTAAGCCAGTGGTGTCAATGGTGGGTAAACCTAACCAGACACACGTGACAAATTGGAAGTTGAAGTGGGCTTCTTTTATGGAGCAGGCAGATTTCGGGGACTACTGTTTGATCGAAAACCGCCATTTTTCTTTCTTGTACCGGGGGCGTCAATTTTAACTCGACGCGATGCAACACATGCTCATTTAAATGCAATTCAAACGAACAACGAAGGTTAATAGAATGAGAATTTGACGTAAACAAGGGAAAACAGTAATATGCATAACCTTTTAAACTGCCGTCCAGAAAAGTCAAGATCACTAAACTAACAGATTATTCAGACAAACCAGACTAAACTGTTTTAATTGATTTAATGAATGAAAGATTTTTTAACGAATAAGGTAGACTTACAAATTACAATTACAATTTTACCCACAAGCAGCCCAGCAGTTGTGCCAAAATGTTAGTTCTAAGGAATAAGGATACTTAAAAATTCAAGCCGCATTCTAGAAAACAAATTGTAAGAATGATATTATGATAACGTTAAATCACAGTGGTCATACACAGTATACAGGCTGTAGTCTGTGTCAATTCACATGTGACCTGATCATTGTCACTGATCAGCATCCATTTTAATGTTGGCCGGTCCGATCGAATAAAAAAAAATTGTTCGTCTCGACCACTTCACTGAACGTACAACTGCATTGGCAGATGCATTAATAACCGCATGACCCCATTTCCACCTGAACGAACACACGACTCGTCATAGCCCAGTCGGTATTGCGACTGGCTGTGGCTCGGCAGTATCGGGTTCGATTTCTGACGCGGGCACTCGATTTTTTGATCCCGGGGTACTGGTGAAAATGTGCACCAAGAGGGGTACAGGAAATCCTGTAGTGTAATGACTACAGTAACCTGAACTAAAAAAACATGATCCGGTATTATTATCTTTGTTTTGACCAACGTTTACTGTTTGTTTGGTTTACTCAGTGCGGAAGAGTCATAAGTTTTTTCCTTGCAAGTTCGTTAAACTTGAAAACAAAAACGCTAAATTTTCCCGGGCATTTAAAAAAAATAATTAATAAACTGGATACGGCTTCATTCTTTTTTTATTTTTATTCATTCTTGTCTCGCTAGACAAGACAATACAACTTGTCACAGCAGGATTACAACTCTCCTGTTGTGATAAATATACACTTCAGTGAATTAAATTAAAAAATAAATAAAAAACACCAAGTCAACATATCTTCACCAGGTAAAAAGTACAGCAGATCAAGCTTAAATGTGTTTGAATTATCATTTTCGAAATCAAGTTTGGAGAAATAAATATTATAATTTATATTCTTCAGCGTAGTGAATAGCAAACACTACAAGATAATCAATACAAGATAAACGAACGTTCTACTACAAGATATTACAGGATATATTTTGTGCCCATCTCGGATCGTGCCTCATTATGTGTGAAGGACACATAATAATTTAATTATTACTTTTTAACTATTTATTTATTTATTTATTTATAGGATGGTGGCACTTTAACTCCAAGAACATACGAAACTATTTTACGCAACTCCCAATTAAAATGTTTAACTTCCTCATTCTGTTGCCAGCTTGCTGTTCATGTGTCCAAGAATTGCTTTTGCAAACTCATTTAACCTTTGCAAGGAACACAAATAAATGTATAATAAAATTACCTAGCAAATAAAACATTCCTCTCACTTGTTTAAGTAAAGACTGGTATCGGGTGGCGGTCGCATCTATCCGATCTGAGGTTATGCAGACAGTACCGAAAATGAAGATCACCCAAGCAACTCTTGATATGGGCGGAACAGATGAGCATTAAAAGATTTTATAACTAGATTGGTGTAAATAGGAAATCGTCACGCAAAGAGGCATATGGTGATCTACGACAACGCCTACTTAATGATAGGTTTACGGAGGCGGCCAGACGAGTGCCGTCCGATATGTGGCATATTGTGCGAAGGGTCGTCCGAAAAACTCATCAAATTTGCATAGTGATCAAGACGTATTACTGAAATACCGCAACACTAAAACAAAGAAAATATTTTTGTAAAAATTCCGACAGTAATTTGCCATGACATTCTCAGAATCTTGAAAGAATTAAAAAATATACATATTGTCAAATCGCAAAAATTATTGGAACCATTTTAAAATGTCTAAGTGTGGCGAGAATGTCGTGAACTTCAGTTTTAACGGTATTGCGTATGGTTTAGGGTTTTGGTTAATGCTCTGTGACCGACTCTGTTAACATGATTTCAAGAACGTTGGGGAAATAAATTACAGTTGACAACAACCGGTCATAAAATTAATACTACCGGTAGATCAGAGGAAAGAAAAAACTTTTTCGAATGGCACAACCAACGGCGGTAGCCCAACGTGTACTGGTTGTTCCACGGGTGACTGGTTATCGAGAGTAAGCTCAAAACAATAACATTTCAACGGGTCAGGCCATGCTTGTTTACAATTTTCACAAAACAATATAATCGCGAGTTACAGTTTTTCTGCAATTCGCTTTGAAAAACTGTATTCCTAAATAAAACGCCTAAAAGTGCGCCGATATACGAAACTAAAAGAAATAAAAATGCCAAACAAAAAACCGCTCAAGGTTGATGGTAATTTTGTTTTGATAAAGTGAACTGAAGCGAGTTATTTGAGAAGCCCGATTTCATATTCAAACGACACATTCGTTTGAATATCACTTCAGAGGCTGGCTGGCTTATGCCAGCCATTGTTTATCGACAAACAGTTGACCGATAGACAATGGCATTACTATTATTGATCGAGTAAATCGTACATAAATAGCACCGACGCGAATTTTGCCATGACACGTAAACACTCATATCCTCCAGAGACTCATCTCCGGAAGAGGCGTTTTACTTTTTAAAGATATCGGCAAAGAGGGTAGAGAATATGGAGTTCCGATTAGTCAGCTGTGGCGTCATTGTCGTCCACTTCTGCATCGTCGTGCCATGAAGCGCCCACCAAAAGCATTGGTTTAGTCAGTGATTCCTTAAACGATCCTGAATTAGTGATCCCCTCCCCTTAAAGTGGAGACTGGTGAATGACACTTCCGTGGCCGCCTCAAGGCATAACGTGACCAAGAAAGGACAGTTTACCATTAGAGCAGCTGCTTAAAAAACTTTCAGTTCTTTGAATTTCGCCTAAACTGCGCCACAGTTTTAAAAAAATGTCTTGAGCTTAATTTTCTAATGCATCGCTGACGCAGTTTTCTCATTGATAGTAGTTTTCCAAGAATTGACCTTTTCACGAGTTAAGCTCAATCCAGTGCACCAGCGAAATCCGGTAATTTCCCGAACAAACCCCATCGGCACCACAACAGAAGGAATGTCGCAGTCTATGGAGAACGCAATATACGGAAGAAACAGGTTTTCTTCGAAACAGGAAAATCGAGAGGGAGAACAGACACAGACAAGGCTTACGAGCCTGTCCAAAAGGCATTTGCGACAAGGCATTTATCCTCAAGCAACGGTGCACGAAGTCCATGGTGCGCTATATCCCTGCAGCGAACAGGTAGGCGAGCGATATGAGGTCGCTGTCCAAATGATAAACAGATAACTAACAATATAACAGAAAGAGTAATTATAAATATTTAATTCTCCAAGGGAGTAGATGTGGTAAATTTGCCAGATGTGAATTGTCATCGTCTTAGCGTCAGTTCCCACGGTTTTCTAGTTTAACACGATGCAGATTTCAAGCGATCTTGGTGGCGAAAATACATGATGTAGTTATTTGCATCGGCCGTGGTTGTGTTTTGATCCATGGGTGTCGTTGCCGTATGCAGTTTATGAGACATTCGGTTACAACTGACGCCAATGGTGGTGCTATTAAGTATGGTCGTGGCTGACAAGTTTGGACTATGTTCAGTTATTCGCGATGCTAGCTTCGATAAAGTATTTTATCCTATTATGCTGATCTTGAGGAAATAAAAACGAAAATTGAAGTAAAAAAATTGCCTCGCATTGAAGGTCATTTCCGACAAACTAACGCCGAAGTTATGTAGCGATTGCGCGGCACTGACTTAATTGTTTTTCCATCGTTATCAGTAACAGTTATAATGACTCTCGCTCTTGCACTCAATCAAATAAAAAAGAGTGATTCTTACCCCAGACATGACAAAATAATCAACATTAAACGAAATATTGTTTCTTTAATTGCTTTTGTTCACATTAGTTATTGTAATTGTAATAGTATCGCTCGATTTAGATCAGCTTTGGGACAGACTGATAATTCGATTTGCTTACAGATTTGAGAAATATTTTGTGGAGGATCCCGAAGAACAACCCCATTTTAGAGTCACTACCGAGGGAGCGTGTGTGCGTCTCCAATAAATATCTGAAATATGCAAATAAGGTGTTCCACAGGTTTCCGACCCACACCTCGTCTAATTCTCAAGTGTAACGACCCGTCGTCGGTCAAAGCAACCTGCAAACAGGAACGACCATCGTCTCATTTATGTTCAAGTGATAAACCCTTCTGTAAAAAAAATGGTCCCGTGACTAGTTGTACTCTGTAAATCTAATTGAAAAATTAAAAGCGATTTAAAATTTTGGGGTTCTGTTTACAGGTGGCCAATTCAATTAACAAACTTTAATCCTCCAAATGTATTAATTATAAAAGTTAATTAAGATATATAAAAGATGACTGGTTTAGCGAATACTAGGCTTAGGTTTGTCCAAAGTGTTTTGAAGGGGTGTCCAAGTAACGTTAAGGCAGTGGCCTATTTTTCTTTGGTC
>JAQGBY010002314.1:0-23714 GCA_034698785.1 Mycogona germanica
CGCGCCGGGAATCGAACCCGGGACCGCCGAGCCACAGCCAGTAGCAATACCGACTGGGCTACGACGAGTCGTACCATTGTGAGTCATAAAAAAGAGCACCCCTATTAAAAAACACAACTTCGTGAATTTTTTGTGGAGAATCGCTGGACCAGCGAGATGAGATGAACGTATACGCGATCTCATAGCACAACAAATGTCAAATGCTCTGCAGGTGTCATAATGCCTGAAAGCTTTAGACACTTTGCAATTGGACAAAATATTAAATATGCAAACCTTTGGTGTAATCCGATAGAAAGAAACTGAAGTGGTCGAACTCGTGATCGTCAAGCGCACCGGTCATCTTGTTGATGTCCACTGTGGTCGGGTAGGGCTTCTCGGAATATATGATATCGGGACGGTACTGCTTGAACGGGATCGGAAAGAACACCTGGAAGCCGGCGATCGTGTTCATGCGGGCGCGGTTCAAGTAGTCAATGTGCAGCTCCATTCCTACGGTTAAGGAAACAGGGTAAACTGAACAATAATTCAAAAAAAGGGAATAGGAGCCGATCAATTCCCGATGCGGGTTCCAGTTTATTCGATCCCGGTTCCTATTGACGATAGTTGAACTAAATTGCAATACCTGGCTGACACACTATAAAGAGCGGGTCCGACTGAAACCTTTTGCTGACCACGTCGATGGCGCCAAACAATGCCGGTGGGCGATTGACATTCCTGACGTCCACCCACGATACTTTGGCGCCCTCCGTCTGGTACCGACTGTTGTAGTCGCCGACGAGACTGCGCAACGAGGCCACGCTCTCCTCCGTCTCTTCGTCCTCGTCGCCGCTGTCGCCATACATGAACACTAGGATGAGTAGCACGTTGTCCTGCCTCTCCAGGCACTCTCGCGCAAAGTCCGCCAAAAACGTCTCGGCCTCGGAACGGGCCTCAGTCACCCCGACAGCCACTGGCAACAGCATCACCAGCTGCGTGTTTTCGGTGACATAGGGCATGGGCACAAGCTCCACCTTGCCCAGTGCGCGCACGGCCGCCATCCGCTTGACTACGCGCGCATTGTCCGACGCTGCGTCCAACATCAGTAGGTCCAGCAGGTACTCCATTCCGCGGGTGGGATCAAACCGCGAGTAGCCATTGAGCAGGCTGTCCAGGCGGAAGTCGTGGCGTGGACGATACTTGCGGGACACGTGGCTGGCGGCCGCCTCGATCACCTCGCGTAGGTCGTGGCGCTCAAGCGCAGTCAGCTCGCGTTCGGCCCAAAAGTCACCATCCGGATACATCCGTGTTTCAGTCACGTAATTCCAGGCCAGCACCTGATAAAGAAAAAGAATCGAACGTATTTAGAAGGCTGGAGCGGCAAGGCACATTGTATCGTTAAAAAAACACTACTGGGGTGAAAAATACACGAGGGCAGTGAAAATGCTTTTATATTGTTTAATTTTTTAATGGAACATCGCTGTTCACAGGTGTACTGCTGTACTGTGGTGGGAAGATAAAAATAATATAAAGACTTTAAGATTGAATCACACTTAAATGTTTGAAATATTGTCATGCTGGTAGAATTCGGCGAAAAGAAATGTCCATAGTTCTGTCTATTGGAGTTTAAAAAAACACTGAACACTGATTCAAAAGGTGGCCTCACCGAGAAGCGATCGTCAATTTTGATGGGCGGAGTCAGTCCAATGGGCCACGATTGACTGCGATGCTCGGCCGGCAGAAACGAGTTGGTGGCCAAGATGCTCTCCTGCAGAGCCACAATCTCGCGGTGCGTCCGTTCCAGTTCTGCCCGCGAGAAGTGTAGGTGCAGACGATAAAAGTGTTCCGGTCGCAGCACTGGGTGGAAAGTAACGGCATCGGCGAAAGAGACGCGTCGCTGGAGGGTGTCAATGTCCGACTCGAAATTGAAGGAGTCGCTTAGCCTGTACGACAAAAACGCGTTGCCCTAATAGCGGTAGTTAAAAAGAATATAAAAACATTATTTTTTTAAGCATTAATTTGGTTTTGATGTAATCAATCGTGGACTCATTTAAAATCTAGAATACCAATAATTTAATAAACCAATATACCATATAATATAATAAACCTAAATAACAATTAAACGGCTTTGTCGTGATTAATCATTTAGTACGCGCAGATTTCTGTCAAATCATGCTGTAATTTTCTATTTTACAAATTAAGGATAATGCAGAAATGTGAAAACACTGATCATTAAATTCATTTTGATCGATATTGCTACATATGTGTAAAGTGGTTATTTTTTAACCCTCACCATTTAATATATTTTTTAAACATGCCAACCCTCAATATCAGCGTATCAGCACAGACACGTATGCTAGTTAAATTATGTTAGCTCTATTAAAATAGACACCTGTTGCATTCTAGTGTGGGCAACCATTCAATAAAGAGTCCCTCAACCGTCAAAGAACATGTGCGATATACCTGCACGCTGTGCTGGCACGAGACTTTGGCGGCATGCCATACACACCGATGAAGACTGGTGCTCGCATCGTCGGCCACCGCATTCTCCATACACCAGTTCACCTGGCCTACCACCGCCTTGAGCACGCCCTGACTGAGCAAAATTCCGGCGGTCCAATCGCACGCCCCACCAGCCCCAGCCATCTCTGCATCCTCGACGACATCTGCCTCCGATGTTGAAGTCGGCACCGCCAGAGGCCGTCCCACGTACACGTTTCGACTGACGCTGATGCCGTTGACAAGGGCGCCCAGAGCCGGACCGCGTACGTACAGGTCGTCCGGCATCAGGAAGAAGAAATCAAAATCGTTGATGTGGTGGTAGCCGATGTAGTTTATGGCGTGGAACGGGCGCAGGTTTTCTGGTCCGTCGGCGAATCCGACTACGGTGGGCACAGTGGCTGGTACCTGACCTTCTGAGCCGCCAGTGGTGCGCATGAAGAAAACGAGCTTATCGGCGTGGTGGGCCAGGGTGGCGTTGACGGCCACGCCGGACCGGGCGATACGTTCCACGTCGGTAAGCACACCTATGAAGAGCTTCTCACGGATGCCCAGCTCGGAGCTGTAGAAGCGCGGTCGACTGGATGGTTTCTTAGGGGGCGGCGCGTTCTCCTGCCCCTGGATCTTCGATTTGCCCTCCAAGTTAAGGTGGGGCTCGTAGTCGTCAGACTCGCCGGCAGACAAGTCAGCGGCCACCTGACTCTGCAGGGATCGGACACCGGCAAAGTGATCGGCCGAATTATGGCAGTCCTCCTCGATGAGCGGGGTGAGCACAATGGACAACGCGATACCTACACAGAGGCCAATGACTATTGGTGTGAAACCACCCTGTTGGCAATACCTGAGCAGACAGGTCACAACAGTTTTAGTAGACATTGCTCTGTGATGTGAACAAGTGATGTCCAGTTAAAACTAGAAAATCACCAACTACAAGTTAACAATCTTAATCGATTAGGTATCTAATCACTTGGGTGCAATGAATATTTTCAGCGAAATATTGTTCTCATATGTGCTGTTGCTTGTTTATCGCAGTTTCTATTGTTTGATACTAACGAATGTCTGGTATTTGCAATGTTTTGCAGTGTTGATGCAACAGGTTATACGTGATTGTCACAACCTTACCCAAACACTAGAATGGGTGGGTCAATTTCTCTAACTTTTCTACAGTCCTACGTTGGAATTAAAGCATTGTCGTCTGCCCGATAATTTTCCAAGATCGGGCGTTCACTCCAATATCGAATGAGAATGATAACATTACAACTGATTCAATTTAAAAACGAAGTTTCAAGAAACTAGTCATACAAAAATGCACAACTTAACAAAAGTTTACATCAACCATATTGAATTTGGGTTGGGCGATTGTTTTACAAATATTTGACCTTATCGATAATCAACTAGTAATTAGTTCTAGATTCCGATAGTAACGCGATAGTTCAGGCACTCACTAATCAATATTTTTCTGGGAGATTCGCTTTTTAAGATTTTTTAGTTTCTTTTCATCAATTTTTTAACAAAGCTTGTGATAGTTTCCTTTAATTTTTCAGGTTGCCTTTGTTAAACTTGTTCAAACTTCGAAATCATTTTTATATTCAGAAAAATAGTAGAATTCAAAAATGTAATAAATAACTCCATATACTTTTAATACCATGTCTTAATATTGTGTGATACAGTATATATTCAGAATACATAAAAATCCCAACATCAATGAAGAGCGATCGGTTGAAACCATCGACCCTTAAGCGCAACTACAATCTCATATGAGGCACGGTGACCTTGACAGCACTCTGTATGGTGTCCAAACAATAGATAACATTTCTAAAACGCTAACACACAATAGCCATTGACACACAGATATTCGTGTTACCGTTGATCCCCCAATCATTTCAAACGGTTGGCCAGTTTGGCAGTCTTGTAGTCAGTTCGCAGTTGAACGAAATTAGATATCACAGATTTATCTAGACCGACCTATAGGGAAAAGAAAAGACAATGTAGAATATTAATCGGAAAATGAGGACGACGAACCAAGTGGCGAACTCGCTTCTATAATATTTTACTATTGTTTAATTAGAACAGGTAATTGCGAAAAATATAGTTTCGAACAGACCGGAAGTTCACCACTCGGTTCGTCTCCTTCATTCGGTGCTGTTCATTACAAATAATAATCATGTACAAATAAGCATGTACAACAAATAAAACTGGAAAATGATAAGATTTTTGACAAGTTTCAGAATTATTTCCGAACAATTTCGATCACCTATCGACAAGTGCCGAATTGACTGCAAATGTTACAACTTTAGCATGCACTTTCGTACATCTTTGGGTAACACTTTCGTCAAGAAATTTCAAACCACCTACCAGCTGATTGTCCAAACACACTTGCTTCAGATTGTCCGGTTTGACCACCAGCAAATTGCACAGCGCGTATAACGTTTCAAACAGGGACTTGAGCAAGGGCACCTTCAACTCCTGAATAAATTTCTTGTATTCGTTCATGTCGTAAATCACGCACAGCGCGCCTGAAAAACATAAACATACAAAAATCACCAATTTCTTAAAACTACATTAATTCAACTATCTCATTTTCTAATATAATTTTTGCAACATGAAGAGGAACAATAAATTTATAAACTAATATACTAACCAACAGAGTTGTATTGAAACTGTTGTAGATGCTCAAAAATCACTCGATGAAAGCGGGTTCCCAATTCTAGTAGTGTAATCTCAATGTTCTTGCCGTCCAAACAATCGCTGATCTTTTCCACGCACATTTTCAGAAATTTGACAATCTTGACGCAAGCCTGCAGTGATACAAACAATAAACAGCGCGTTATTCACTTTCAGGGCGATTAACGAAAACAAATGTTCGGTTAATCGATAATTAATCATAACCCGCTCATGTTTCGTACCGGCGTAGACATGACGACTATGTCGTCTTTATTTTCGGCTTTAAAGTCTGTCTTTCTCTGCTCCGTTTGTAGAATGTACTTGGTCCAACTAATGATGGCTATTAAGATCCTAAACACAAAATGGCAATTTAAAGACATTTTGTGCGGAATCGGGAATCGGGGTATTCTTCGATGTGGAAACCAGTATATTGTCAGTTGTAACAAAAGTACCTGTCTAAGCCGGTATCGAGTTTTTGTTCAAGCTGTTCCACAATGTGCTTTCGCTTTTGAATACAATCACCGTGTTTAGGAGTCGATCTACAACAAGAGTAATGACGAAATTTCATTAACTTTTTATTTTAGCTGTAATGAATAGCACTATAAGAGATTCTGAACCATTCTCGGCGCTTCATTATTATTGAGGAGCACAACATCAGAATCGAACTCAGACCTTGGAGTTAATGTTCTATCCCTTCGCCGAGATTCGAACACATGATCATCACACAACGAGTAAACAAACTAAGATGCTATTGGCCATAAATTCCCAATTTTAAATTAATTATATGATAAATTGCAGATACAATTAGCCAACAACATAATCAGAAAAGAAACATTTCTAAAAATTTCAATTGGTTATCAAAAATGTACAAACTGTAAGGTTGCAACAAGTTTTTTAATTATCAACTGAATATTACAACACCGATATTGGCGTTACACAACTGACTGAGTCCTCAGCATAATGTACTTACATCACCATAGGGACTAGATTGTCGTTAAATTGTTTTTCGAACAGGTGCATGATGGCGTTACACTGTCTCACAACGTCCAAAAAGTGCAGTTCTGGCGCCGACTTTGGTTCCAAGAGCGGTATCGCTGTACCAATAAAAAATTATCTCTTTCAGGATTAGCGGGCATTAATATACTGTATATATCCAGAGTCAATTAAATAGAAGCATGCAGGAAAATTTATATCAGATAGTTACACTGGAGGGAAAGTTCCAACGAATACTCAATGAGCTCTGTGCACAGAAATAGGATAAGGATGTCCAAAATCTGAACGGCGTTCTCGGAGAGATCAGACTGTCGAGACAACTGAATAAAATACAAGTTTCATGCGTGTCATTGCTCGTGCAAATCTCTAACCAGGTCATTGTGATTTCTGTGACGTAATCTTTAAATATATAAACTATTATAAGGATTTTCTTAGCCTCTTTCGATTTTTTCAAGTATTTTTTATTAGATGTCGGGATGGGCTGGGTCAGCGCCGAACGAAAGACGGACAGAATCGCAAACTCTAAGTACAATAATTATTATTATATATTAGAATTGATTATTAAACGATTTATTTTTTGCAGTTTCGTAGTTGTTATATTATACATAGTTATACGTAGTTCGCCAATATGTTAATCTATCGTTGCGCGCTGTCCAGAGCACAACCCAACAATGTGCCTGAATAATTGACATTTTTTGTACCTTTGATTTTAAAAATTACTCGCTACTCTGAAGGCTTAATTTCAAGACACATTTTCACCATAAAAAAAATATACATTCACTTAAGCTATTCTCCCGACTGTCTTCATTTTTATAAATAATTTTTAAAACATATCATAGATTGATAGAATAAAATAGGACCATCCATCAATTGTCACTTACCACCTGGCATCTCCGAAATGCTAGCTTGGCCTCCTGCAAAAGATTGATGGCAACCTCTTCAGATAGGAATGTCTCGGATCCGTAGTTTTCAGTAACTGGGCCAATGTGAATGTTGGCTTTAGACACCAGGCTCACTTGGAGATTACGTTTCAAGTCGTGAATTCTGCAACAATAGGAATGACTTTCTTGTTGAAACTCGCAATTTAACAGCCAACCACATACGATAAGATGTCGTGTGTTGTAGAGGTTAGGCCGACGAACTTCAAAGCCAGTGTTCGTGGGTTTAGTTCCCAGCAGTGACCTCTGGAGTTTTTAAGAGCACCTTTTCTAGGAAAGAAAGTAAATCCGTGCCACGCCTCCTTAGAAAAAAGATCAAGGCAAACGTCAACACCTACCCGCCACTGAGAATTTGTTTCTTCTGGTGATGTTTCGATTCGTAGTAGCGTTGTAAGATGAGCGCGCATTTTTCCTTCAGGTAAGACGTCTCGATGCTGAGTATTAGAAACAATGAGAGAAATAATGATAAGAAACAATATAAATTAAAGGCTAGAAAAATCGAGCATTCATGTTGTTAATTAGCTATTATTTTGATTTCAAATGAAATGTCGTTCACGAATATCCGCTACTTCAAACTGTCATTACTAAATTGTAAATGAATATAACGATTAATGTGCCCACCATGTTGCTTCTGCATTATATCTTCTTTATTTTTTGTGGAGAGAGAGAGAATATAGAAGAACGCGTTTGGCACCATTTACCTTATATAAGAATCGAGATGCTTTTGAAAAATGTGCTTGGTGAGTTTGCCAAGAAAATAACTATCGTTTCCCATGTTGAACGCCGACACGTCAACAGAAAGTTTGTTGGTTCTACAGGTAAATGAAAGTCATCATTAGACGTACGCAAAAAAGGAGAAACAAACTAGTATAAGGAAGTGGATCAAACCCGAGTGGTAACGTACCTCACATATAAGTCAAACAATGTCTTTAAATAAATCTCCGCGTCCGTGGCCCTCGACAATTGCGTCTGAATGTGTTCCTGCGGAGGGGATTTAAAAATTAAAGAGGGTCAGTTGAGCTAATGTGGCATATTTATAGGGATACTGGCGACACCATGTGCCCCAAATAGTGCGCATGCCCCGTGGCGGACACAATACAATCGCTGGACATTTACTAATTCAAACCTGAAGTTTTCCGTGATACATGTTCAGGACAAACTTTGACATGACTTGGTCGGGATTGGTGAACACTTCTTCGATCAGAACAGAATTTTTCTGACACAGCGGCATCACGTCGCAAAAAATGTCTTTTCCGATGAAAGCGGTCTAAACAACGTGAACATAATCAATAAGGCAATCAGTCGCAATGTTTGGTGTTCAATTCACAATGTTTGGGTCACAATGTTTAAGCGTAGAACTGTCATTAAACCTTACCTTTTGACTCTGCTCGATAAACACGTCGACACATTGCGAGTAGCCCTAAAATGGATAAACACATCATAAAATAATGGTTATAAAGCCTCAGCCTCAAGTCATAGTATAAGGTAACGAGAAACTAGTTGAATTAGCTCCAAGAAGGCAAGAAGAAAACCATTAAGATTTAATATGAATATTGCAATGTCATTAGTAAAATTACAAGGTAACCTTTATGTGTTAGAAATTTTAAGAAAAAAATTAAAAGAATGTCATTAATAATCGGGATAAGAGTTTTAATGAACCTTCAATTAATATAAATACCTTGAAATGAGATAAAATTGTGGCAATCTCTTTCATTCTGAGCTTGTTACCAGCTTGATGTGCTTGCGCAAACTCTTCGATGAGCGAGCGTTCAATTTCGTCATATTTGAGCGCAATCCTCGTTCTCGCCTGATCGAACCTGATAAATGGGAACATTTGAGATGAGAAAGATGCACTGCTCGCCTTTCGAAAAGCAATGGCAACACCCCAAGTGCCCACCGGGTTGAGGTTAATACACTCACTTGCCAGCTGGAAGTTCTTGTGAAATTAGTAACAACTTATGGACCACATCGGCCGCCTGATAAAGCTGTGAATTAAATGAGACAATTGTAAGCTGCTGTCCAAATACTGAGCACAGATGCCGATTTCGATCCCGACTCTACAATCACTGATGGAAGAGATTTGACTAGAAGGCATTTGACAGAGGTGAATAATCTAAACTTTCATTTTAACGTAATATGCGTCATTTTGCTAAGTAGATAGGTTTGAGAATATATCTGGAGTTAACAATTCAGGAGACCCCAAACTGTGAAGTTGTCACATTACTAGGCAGAACCAAGCCCAAGCGAGCATATCACCTGTATTTTATCGGTGAAAATTTCCGAGATGACCGGGCCCGTTCCAAGAAATTCGGCAAAATAATTCATTAATTTTTGGGCCTCCACGGCTCTAGCCCGTGGCGTGTTGACACTTTCCAGCTGGTCACCGAGATGCACAACCTTGGTGGCGACGAAATTGATGCGCTCGTCTAAATCCTGGAAATTTGAGACTAGCGCCTAAATGAGACCAAAAAAGTCAATTTTTTGTTTCTCAAGATAAACAAAAAGTCAATAGTCAAGTTGAAATGACGCCGACCTTGTTTTTGTCCTGCAGGTGGATCACATTCTCCCAGTGCTTTTTTTCCTCGTCAGATACTGTGCCTCTCATCCGTTCCATCTTTTGCTGAGTGACTTCATGCAGAGTTTTGAGATCCCTACGAAAACCAAATGCAGTTGATGGGCCTAACTCAGAGAGACAATCGTGACCGTCTGACCGTTTTGTCCGAGGTCTTACCGGATGGCTTGGACAAATGCGCCGTGAAGAACGAGCGGGTCAAAGTCGTCTCCGTCAGCTTTGGCACCAACACCGTTGGTGCTTTTCCACGCTAGACGTTCCACAAATTCTTCAGAGTCGAAGGGCTCCTAAAAATGGATTAGATCAAAATGAAAAGGATCCAATGATTGAGTGTGGGAGGATCCTGACTGGAACATTCAGGTGGGAGGGGTCGTTTACCTGCTCCAACTCTTGGGCGAAACTGGGCAAAGAGTACATTTTTGGCGACGGAAAACAAATTTTACGGATGCTGTGATGTATTGAGAATAATTTTCAATGCTTTCTTTGCATTATTTGCCCTTTATTTTTCATCCATACAATGAAATTGTGGAGTGTGGAAAATGAAATCGACAATTTCTTGCAGACATTTTTATGGCCGGTCGATTTATCGGTATTTTTAAGTATCGATAGTCAACGTGCATCTAGTTGTCACAAATGGCCAACAGGGGGCGTCAGTGAAGCTGCAGATTTGATGGTGTCACGATCGAACGCTGAAGGTGGTCCTACCTTTTTTTTTGTTTTGTTTTTATTTCACTGAAGTGTAATATCACACAACAGTACCCCGGGATCGAATAATCGAGAGCCCGCGCCGGGAATCGAACCCGGGACCGCCGATGCACAGCTAGCCGTTGGCAGAGCTGAAATGTATGACGTCGGACCTATGACGACACGATGAAGTTCACATGTAACTCCATCACTAGCCGCAAAACTCAATCAATTTTGGTGGTGTAATGGTTAGCGTGTCGAGCTGTTATTCCCGTGATCGCGGGTTCGATTCCCGACAGAGACCTCTGGAATTTTCTCGGGCGAGAAATTCCTACGTACGCCTTCCTTCGGAATGGAAGTAAAGCCGTGGGACTTGTGTGTACGATTTCAGTTACACGTTAGATCCCTACCTAGCTAGCTTATACTAGGCGAAAGTTCGTTTATTTTTGCTTGTTTGTACAATTTACTCTTATTGAGAATTCGTTTTTTCTATGATCGGAGTTCGTGTTTATTGGTTAATGACGGCTATAAAATAGCAAGTATCAATATATTTCATGTATGCAAACTCTTGAGGTAGCTTCGTATAATTTTTCTGTTTTGTTCTTCTGTTAGCTTTTTCGTTGCATTTACTGAGTTATTCACTTCGCTTGAGAGCACTAATTGTTATGTTGCTAAAATAGTATAATTTGTATGGCAAGAATTATTATTTTTGTTATTTACAAAAAAGTATGCAATGATACCAGAATAAAACGATAATTAGAATTCGACGAGCCTCCAAATAATGCTTTAGCATCGTGGGGGTCACAAGCAACGCGTAATGAGTTAGGTTTGTTCGTTCTTACGTTTTATTGGTGATTTATTATTCATTTCACATTGAATAAAAAAATATATAAATCGAAATTGGAGTAAAAAAAAAAGAAGGTAGGCATCTTGGCAGGATTAGTTTGTTCTTCGCAACATGCATGAGAATGTTTAAAGCTCCGAATGTACTTGCGCATATACTTTGAAACGCACCAGACTGTAAGTGTAATGAGAGCAACAGTGATGAAAACACCGGCGACTCACGTAATCAATAATGCCCGATAATACAGTGGTGTCTGGGAATAAATACATAACGCCGACACAACAAAGAACAATTTTCTTTTCAAAGAAAACATTTTTTTACCTGAGCAGAGATTTGCCAAACAAAATTAAGTGATGAAAAGATTTCAGAAAAACTAAAAAATAACAAGTTTGTTATATCACATTTATTTGAATAAAGTTACAGAAAACCCCACTTTTTTAAGTATTCATGAATAGAAATTAATGCTGAAAATAAAATAAGATTTGTGAATCATTGCTTCGAAGCAATCAATCGCCGTCACTTTCAGATTCACTCAATTGAAGATCTTCACCTGGAAGAAAAAAAAACATTTAAGCTGACTGTGGCTCGGCGGTTCCGGGTTCGATTCTCGGCGCGGACTCTCAATTATTCGATATAGGGTTACTAGTGAAAATGTGCCCCTCGCATAGTGCCTAAAGCAGATGGCCTAATTGGGGAATAAGAATCAGAATTGAATCACGAAAATGTGATCCCTGCTCTGAACCAGCTCTAAAAAATCAAACTTGGTCCCTTAAAATGATAAAAGAACAGCATATCAGTTCCAGTCCCAATACTATGCCTCGACTGAAAACGTCAACATTACAGCCCATCAAACACAAATTTATTCAACAGGCGGACAACTTGGCACAGGGCGCCACCTGATCTTCCAACAAGTGAAGGGAATTTTTTGCCCTTACTCTGTGCATCCACACTATTTGATAAGCACATTTTCGTAAGCAATTCCAGGATCGAATAAACGAGTGTCCGCGCCAGAAATCGAACTGGGACTGTCTTTGAACTGTCTAAACTTATGTGCACAACAGATTTTTTAACGCCAGCGTAGTGTTAAATAAAAGAAGTTTCCTGGATTTGCAAAATCCGTTATTACGGCTCCAGCATCTGCTCTTGAAATCGGTGACCATAGAGATAGTACAGGATTGGTTGCGTACCAGGCATCCTAAGAAATTACACTTACTTAATTGGCTTAGCTGGCTATAACAAGGCATGTTGGGATAGGCACTGCTGCTGGAGCTCGATGAATACTGAGAATTGGACATCGGGTGTTCGACGCTTGCTACAAAAAGGGAAAATTAAAATCAGATTATAACATTTCCCCCATCTCAAGTATTTTTCGACTATTCGACGATTTCACATTTTTCTGGTACCCTGAGACCTCTAATAACGATAGCCGTATGTGTCGAACTAATTTTACACAAATCATTTTACCTGGTGCTCTCCTCAGGTCCTTGTCTTCGCCCTCTGAGTCGCTCGAGTCAGAGCTACTCGAGGATGAACTGGAACTCGAATCGTTTGAGCTGTCCGACAAGATTCCGACCTCGGAGGCCGCATCCGCCGCCTGCTCTGGCGCCGCAACTGAAATAAGCAAGCACAACGGTTAGGTCTACGACTATATAGACATTAGCCACAAATCTATTAAAACGAGAGTGTCTCGAATTACTCTAACTTCTAGAATATGAGATACGCCTAATATGCGCGCGAATTGACTATTTTAAAAAACAAGACAATAAAATGAGACACTGTAGTCTTTCTCTAGGTCAGACTACTAAGATGGGACATTTTTGTTCTAACTTCTTGCATGTCGCACCACGATAAATCGTGCAAGCTCGATGCGCGCAGCAAATTTTGTAGCAGATGGCAAATTTTGTCGCGTTAGTCAATTCGCAAAGTCGTGAGTAGGAATAGAAAATCGGGATGGTTTACCGCTGAAATCGTCGGTAAAAACGGGCATGCTATTGATCTCTTTGCTGGCGTAGGACGAGGAAGACGAGCTGGCATTGGTAGTGGCGGCAACGGCAGAAGAGGCCTTTGCATGGCTGGGCGGCACCAGGCTGGGCATGGATGGGCTGCGCTGGTTCACGGGGCTTCGGCTAGGCGGACCGCCGCCGCAGTGGCTGTTGCCCACCTCAGATGGGGAGGTGGCATGATTGGGGGGTGTACGCTGCAAGGGAGAGTGAGAGGGGGGCCGCTGGTTCGGCGAGTACTTTTGCTGCTGCTGAGGTGGCGAGGCCTTCTTGAAGCTGGCCGGGTTGGGTGGCGGCTGATCGATCGACGTTCCGGGTTGCATTTTGCTGCTGCCTTCCGTCCTAAGCCGCATCAAAAATAAAATATCAATCATTTTGCTAGGACCCGGATTACACGATGGCACTTTATGCCAACACTAACGAGAAAATTCGATGTATTTCGCCAAACACCAGACGAAGCGGCGAAAGCCCCTCCCAGTGGCTATAAAATATCAAAAATGATACCTTGTCTTTTTGAGCTGCACGTTGCTGCTCAACTTTTCCAGGACAATCTCTCCCGTAACGTGATCGATGATGAGGACGCACTCCTTGGTGTAGGCCTTGCGCGGTCCCTTGAACACTGTATGGCTGGCAGAGTCCACGTTGGGCACGGCCACCGTTGTCTGATTGCTGGCGCCAATCTCCACCGTCGCCATCTTCTTCGTATCCATGGAGGCCGGCTTGAAATCATCTGTGTGGGTAGTTTCACAAAAAATGCGGAGTCATCAAACAAACAGTAAAACGATGTATGTTTTTCCCAACTGGAGTTTAAAGTCCCAAGTCACATCAAAAAGGTGAAGATGAACTGATTTAAACCACGGTCAGCCACCAACGACACGAAACTTTGCCAGGGCATGATCAATGATTTCAGAAAAACCTATCTAAATCCCCGATCTCACTGAGGGGGAAATACCAACTTACATCGAAAGGTGTGGAAAGCAGTGTTGCCATTCTTGGAGAAGCTCTCGCCCAGCTTGAGTTTCCTAGCTTCTGTCCCCAAACGTGAAAGGCGATCAGCCATTGGTGAGTCTACCATGGAACTTGTTCACGCGTAGACCAAGAATGAAGATTCGTCCTGGTGGATTTTCCAAACTTTCGCCCCACTCTCGATTTAAACGGTCACACTAGTGACTGGAACATCTGGAGGAGTTAACAAAACAACAATGGTCATATGATACCCTGTTTTGGGAAATGCGTAGCATTATGAAATAAAAAAATTAAAACCGGAAAAGATTGTCCCGCATGCGACCAAAATCCTTCGGTTTAAATTACACATAACTGGGGCATCGTCGAAGTTTTGACAGGGTTCATGGGGCTTCATTAATTACAAGGCCTGCCAATTGAAATGACTGCTAAGATCATTCAAAACTAAACCCTCACCTGACTATCTCAACCACACTTCGCTTTTACTAAATTCAGAAATACAGCCTAGAATTGCGTACGCATTCACATATATAAAAAAACTAGATCGGTTTTGACGTAAACTAGGCCGTAGACTTGACATAAGCAATGTACATGAAAAGATGAACGGATTCGTTCTAAACATGCGAGGCAACTGAATAGAAGTGGCGATCATTTTTCTCTTGGTCGTCATTGTTTTCTCGTCCGTGTGATTCAAACCGTCGCAAAACTGTAGGGTTTTCGCTACTTGAGCGATCACTTTACCCAATCTTTTTTGTTAATTGGTACACGGGGAGGGGGGAGCCATTTTGCAGATCTTTGACTGCACCGACCGATCGACGGTCAAGACAGCAACATTTTAACTACAATAACTCTGACATATGACGCCCGCTAGGTAGCGCAACGTTTGCACCAACAATTGCCACTAGTGAACCCAGCCATTTGTTTTCTTTAATGACCAAATTGTCGTCATTGCATCAGCAAGGGCGACCAACCTTCACCCAGCAAAATCAGCTGCCAAGTAATGACGTTTTAAGTTGGAGACTAGAGTTCTTAGGGCGGTGGATTTATTCAACCTCTCCCCACACGCAAGCAAATTGTTCATAGAACAGAGCACTTTTTTAGCTCCACAATCCGTTTTCGAGAGGCAAACGTTTGTGAAAGCACATGAAGAACAGGTAATTTTGACGAACTGGCAAGTCCAATTACACAAATCCTATGAAGTGATTTAAAGAACAATCAGATTTGGATGGCGTGCGTCTTCATACGTTCACGTCTAGTATACAAGAATGATGGATCAACATTAAATTGATTTGATGCGCCCCACTTCAATTCGAATGACATCAATAATGTTAACCATTTAGGCCTATGCCAGATTTGGTCGCCAGACATTTCAAGAAACTTGCCATTATCGCTGGAATCCTTTCCGGTCGGGAGGCTACACTTTTTGCACGAACGTTTTGTGAATTCTCTTATCGCGATTAAAAATGAATCTAGTTTAGCAGAAACATTACAAAAAAACAGTATTTAAAATGGAATTCAACGTGCAATGTTCAGAATTTTTCACGTATGCACCTGCTAGTGATGCGAAATAGTATTCGAATATTCAATACTATCGATAGTTATCGAGGCGTTTCATTGTGTCACGAATGAACTGCAGATGGCGCCACGAACACCGATAAGTTGGCCAAAGTTGAAGTGGCGCTGAATTTGAAGCACGCTGAGGCAGAGCTGAAAAACGAAATGCTGAGACCTAGCCCCTAAGCAAATCTCCGCTAAAAAGTGAGCATCTGTGGACGGTGGTCACTGAACGAAACCAGAGAAGGACACAAGAGATGAGCTGCTGTACAGCCTGTACAGCAATCATTACAGACCTGGACCACATTGCCAGGATGCTTAATTGACATCATGAATAGATAGGAGGCACTTTGGATCATAAAAATCGCACTATCCATTTTCATAATTTCTTTTTTTCTCATTTCATTTTTTTTACACCGATTGGTGTAGATACAGTCAGCTGTTGCAGCTGCAGCGCCAGCGCAGCATTCAAAATTAGCGCCCTGCTTCAGCTTCATATCGGTGTCAATAGGTGGCCAACAAAATCCAAAACTAGTGGTGGCGCCATCTAGCCATCTCTTTATTCAACTCTTGCTTTTTCGCTATCCTAGTGCGTAATCGAGTGTACGCACTAGCGCACTTGATATGCGCCCTCGATGGAGAATCACCCGCAGCGGCATTCATTCCTATGCATTCCTCGTTTTCGTTTGTTTTTTTGGAATAAGCCCTAGCCCCAGTGTCTTGTGTTTTTCTCGCGTTGCCCCAACTGGAGGGGGAAGGGGAATGATTCGCTCGAGCGACGCCCAAGTCATCACCAATTTGGTCAGTCATGTTTGGCAAGAAGTCTGCGATCGACCCGAAGAAGGCGACCCTCAAGTTTCTCGATCCCAAGAAGGACACAACCACCCGCCTCAAATATCTGAGAAATATTCTGGGTAAGTCCCCATAGCAACTGCTATACAGAATTAGGTTTAGTTGGGTCAAGTGTAGAATGGGGTCTGAAAAAAAAAGTTTCCCCTGTCACCCACCGATCCAACCCCCCCTGTTTTCGCCGCCACGTTCACTGGTTTACAAATCGTTGTATTTATACCGTGGAACTACGCTCGACCCCCCACCTCCCTAAGTCCCCTTAAATACCCCCCCCCCCCTGCGCTCGTCTCCTAGGTCGTCAGGGGTCGGCTAGGTGGATTGGGCGTATTTCTAACAAACACTTTTTCCAGCAACAGCCTTGACTCGTTGAGTGGTCAATCAAAATCAACAGAACAACCAAGAATGCGTACCCATTGATATGCAGTGACGGGTGTGTCGATATCAATCAAATGCACTTGCCACATCGGATCAGCGGCGTCCCCTTCGCCGTTGCGTGCTATCCATTAATTACCGAGAAATGAATTAATCTTATCCGAGTATGAAGACTATGAAGTTATCCGAGATATTATCTTGAGATGAAGTGACGTTTAGGGGGCATGCACATGTCCGAATGTAGAAAATTCTATTATGTACAATGTATGCAAATGCAATTAATCAAACGTTGGCGTTAATGCTTGCCCCGGATCCGCACTTGTCATGGCGTACGGCTAGTCCTCTTCATATGTTTCGAAACTGGACATTTGCAATTTACTAAAACAAACTTGCTTATCACTTATCTTCTGGCCGTTACAGAATTTAATGACAGGTGTGGCGCTGTTAATGGTTGGTGGTGTGGCGCCACGTCCGTCGCTGTTGACATTGGGGAAGAGACGAACAGTTGTGATGGTTTCACCAACTTATAATCAGTTGTGCAAATGATTTTCATGTAATGGAACACCTATCCATAAAAAAGAACATCCCAAATTAAAAATATCCCAACTTCGTGAAAAATGATTCGATTTAAATGGCATTTAGCAGTGTTCTACTTTAACTAGTAGCGATTCAAATTTGCCGTGCATAGGTGGTCCTGCATATCAGCTTCATTTTATTTAAGAGAGATGTTGCTGCTGAAACTTATTCGCAAACGCCCAACATTTAGCAAATTGGTGATGGTGTCTGTCGGTGATTCTGCATTCTGTTTAACTAGAATTAAACCAGGTTGAATCCGGAGTTAAGATCGATAGAAAATATTACAGGTATGAACTTTTGACCAAAAAAACTTCCAACTCCAAAAACTTGCGACAAAGAATTTTGACAAGTTTCGCATTTCAAACCGCAAGATTAATCCTTCTTTAGGAAGTTCAATTATGTACAAAGAAGAGCAGTTTGTAACTTGATTTTATAAAAATATAATAAATTCCCTATCATCATCCAAAAAATGACCATGGCTCAACATTCGTCGACACAGATGAGCTAGACTCGCGGCGACAGGGCTCGTGGTTCACTTAATTTTCAAATGCTACCGGTTGGCCGATCAGAGAATTGTCTCGCCACACGAAGTTCCAAATTGTTACCGAAGCAAAAAAGATTCCATTGACCTGTTTGCAGTGATGTCACTTGAATAAGTTGAAAAATCACCGGACTGTGTCGTTTTGAGATATTTTTTAAGGAGGTCCACTAGCGTGTTCGCCTTAAAATGAACCCAGGAGGCAACTTGGTAATTTTGCCTATGTCTGATATTTAGGTAGGGATCTTTAATGTGCACCTGAAATCGTACAGGAACGGGTCCCACGGCTTTACTTCTTTTCCGAAGGAAGACATGCGTAGGAATTTCTCTCAATTTCTCTCGCCCGAAAAATTGCGAAGGTCCGATTAATTACGAAAAATTACGAGACCCCATCTGGACTGTCAAGTGTATTATTAGAAGTTTCCGCAGGCCCTCTCGATTTGTTTTCATGCATAGTTCTTAAGACCGGATAATTACTCGTTTTTAATTCGATTATAAATCTTAGAACGTAAATAGGTTTTTGTAGTCCAAAATAGTAGATATGAAGCCGATGGTAGAAATAACAAAAAATATAGGATGATTGCTTGGAGGTTTTTGTAGTTCTAATGGCTTGGCACAAATTCAGTCTAATGCATATATACGCAGAAGTTAGAAAGGGCGTGGTAATTTTATTGTGACGATTGTTAAACATGTATTCGTTAGTGCTGATTTAAAATATCAAAGGGTAATTTAAAATATTAAAAATCTCTCTAATTGAACAACTAAATGAACATTTTTTTGGTGGAACGAATTTGTAAAACAAAGTATGAGAACGGGCCAACCATTTAAAAAAAAATTAAATCAACTGTAGTCAACCGCACTACAAGCGTTCTGTACCCCCAGTTCTGTTCCAGTCCAGTTCTGCTAAATAGCGTTAAATGTACTATAATTGATTGGTCAATTTTAAAAAAAAAATTAAAAAATTGCATTATTCCAGATTTGGCTCGCATGGAGTAACTTCTGATTGAGTGAATGCTTAATTTTTAACACGCATCTCGGCGTCGATGAGACAAACTTGTGGTGGCACTGTCCCGGGTTCCATTCTCGGCACGAGCTCTCGTTTTGTTTGTTCTCAGGGTACCGGTGAAAGTGTGCCACCATCGCATGAGGGTTGATAAAACACCGAGTAGGCGTACACATTCTTCTTTTTTTAATGATGGTGCAACCTCTGGCTAAAATCGTCCACTCGAAATATGACCTACATAATGCACCTACTCGGGGATCAACCTATTCAACAACAGCAACATTTTATGACGTTCAGCTCGGTGTTGACTTAGAGAGCCGCGCCCGGTCACGCTTGACGTTGTTTCGATGTTTATTTTTGGATTAATTTTAATTCGTCGACTCTATACTGTACCAGAACGGCGCGCTCACTCAGCGCAGGTGAGACGTGATGGGTGTTTTGGTAACCCGCGCCGGAAGTGCAGCGCGGAGAGTGTGGGTGCCCCATTAAATCTACATGAACTTGGCAGCTGGCGCCACCTGGTAACAATTAACAGGCGTTGCAGCAGTCAAGGTTGATCCCGTTAAGCGTGGCATAAACAAACTTCCATCCCTGTTCATATCAGATCAATCGACATTCCACCCAAAGTACCAATCTCCGTCTGCGTGGAGTTCGAATCTCTGTATAATGACAGACTGCGGTTCGGTGAACTGCCTCCAAATTGTGAAAACCACTGCGGGTACATTTTAATCGTGCAGCGAATTGTCGTATGAATTAATGTTATGAAATAAAAAAAAGAGTGTGTATTTCTAGCAAACATTAAATTGAAGGGTAGTTGCAGACAAAGTTTTCAAATCCTTTCTCTGAGTAGATATTATATATATTGTATCTTTGATATAATCATCGAATTATATCCTTTCCCAAGTTTTCAAAAATTTAATTTAAAATTATTACTCGATAAAATCAGAATTTTCGCATAGAATCAGAATTTTGTTTTTCTGATGGTGTTTCTTAAAGCGCGGTGTTCGCGTTTTACCAAAGTCGTGATGCTCTGCTTGATGTAGTCTGAATTATTTAGCTTATGCACTGTTTACAGAAGAAATTTGTATTGGCATAACGCATCTAAAATTCTACGCCTGCACAAAAGTTCAAGCAAATTGATAAAAGATGCGCCAAGTCATTAGCTGAAATATATAGGATTTCTATTATTGCCTCCTTAATTTTTTTCATTCGTTCAATCATTTTTATAGTTTAATTCGTTGTCCTGTTTTCAGACATTGTTGATACGCCGGACGCCAAGATACTTTTTGAAGCGAATTACAGTAACGTCTACTATGTATTTTACGACCAGTTTATCACAGTCGAGACAAGTCTCAAGCAGAGAGGTAATTGCAGTTGGTTTGTTCGATTATTTATTTTTTGATATAATCGTTCCACGGTCAAAAAAGAAAATGTTACATTCTTGTTTCATTTGTGTGTATCCGTTAGCTCACAAGACCAACAGGGAGGAATTGGACGCCGTTTTGTTAATATTTGAAGTGAGAGCACACTTCCAGTTGGGTATCATTAGCACAGGACACTTACGAGTGAAATAGAGCACTAATACATTTTTATTGTCGTTTTGGTTTCCATCATTAGAAAATTATTTTACTTCTGCCTGAACTTCTGTCGAGAAAATGGCAATGCCACAGTATCGGTCGACTGATGAAAAAGCTCCTGCATCCTGGCAACATCATAAAGGTAATATCATGTTCTAATAGTTTTATGAAGTTTGAGTAACGGGTTTGCCTCCAATCATAAGGTCTCGGTCAGGAATCATATCAGCGAATCATCGGTTAGCAACTATTAGTTTAATAAAATAATTTGTTTGAATGTTGTGTCCGTTTTTTAATTTCGTATAGCTACGAATAGAGGGCGTTCGGTTGTTTCTGATGTGGTACCAGATATTGGGAGAAAATGCGCCACAGGAAGTCCATCGGATGTTTGGCTGCCTGGTTCCCGGGTTTCACGTTCGCGGGGAACTTGGAAACGAGACGCTAGAAGGTCTCATGACCGGCGCCTCCATCAATTCCAAGGGAATCAACGTAAATAGTGTGCCCAACAGTAAGTTTCCGTTCATTTGTAATATCACAGTCTGTTTTGGTGAAAATTATTTTTTAAGTAGAGGTGGCTGGATATAGGTGGTAGGAAGGGAGTTGGCTCGGATAATTTAACTCTTCCTGTTCAGTTTGTTGCTATAAAACTGGTTTTCTCAAATGTCAATTTTACGAATAAATTAATTTCGTTTTTCTCACAACTCTTCTACATTGCGGCGCTATCCTTGAAAACACTTCACGTAAACTTAAAAAAGGACAAATGACTGCGAAATAGCGACTGCTCAGTGCAGCATATATTACACAGATATTGCACATATAAAGTCAGCAATATTATTTATTCATTGTTTTAATTGTCATTTTGTTTCTTTTTCGAAGATGTTGTATGTCCGTTGGAGATTAATCCCATATTGCCGCCACAAAGCGGCGAAAAATTGGCGGAAGAGTACACACAGGTTTTCATGGAATGCCTCATGGAATATATGGTTTCTCAGGTAAAGAACAACGGTCGCTAAATGTTGTTGGACTCGTTAATTTGGTATCGTCTTTACTAAGGTCAGCCCCTGCGGGACAAGCGCGCAATAATAAAGGAAAAAGAAACCTTTCTTGTCAGTAATTAAGTTTGCCCGAATTTATATTTTATAAATTGGAAAACAAACATTGAAATGTAAGGAAACAGTCTAACCTAGAAGATTAGAATTTCACCCTCAGTCTATATATATTAAATTATGTGTAAGATGTGTTCAAAATCGCTGGCATGGGTGAGGTATGCTAGGCTTCCTGCATGTGTAAGGATTTTAACTAATTAGTGGGATGAATTTAGGAATTTCCAATGTTAGAGACAATGTGATTTTCGATTCGTGCTCGCAATATGTGCTTCTCGTGGTGGGGCGTACACTCCAAAACTTGACAAAAATAATTCCCAATTCCTTGATCAAGCCCGCGTGGCTGATCAAGAGAAAGATGGTTATCAGATTCCATCCTATTTTAATTTTTTTGTTATTTTCAATTTGCTGTCCAGGTTACAAAAATAGAGTGGAAGGACAAAACAATCGCTCATCAACAAAAGTGCTTCCAGTTTCTGTTTGAAAAATTCAAGAAATACTATTTGATGAACATTTTTCCTGATTTCAACTGGAAAACCAGCTTATACAAGCCTTGTTTGGGTGAGTGGTTTCCGGCCCACGCGCCAGAATTGATTATATCGAAATTACAGTCAAATTTGTCGGAAAGTTCAAAGGATCGAACTATAAGTAAAAGTGTTTCAACGTCTGACCTCATGTCTCCTCAATTTATTAGCATATAGATGTCTGTTATTGGGATCCTATGTCTCGCCAATCCCAAGCCAATAAGATTGACGTAATGGCAGAGCGCAGCAAGCGTCTATCTCTTTCTTGACTGAGACACGAAGTGCGTCATCGCGCTTCATCATCCGGTGACCCCTGCCTGGGGCAACCGGCTCAGCGCCAGTGTTGCCACTTCATGGCGACCCTGGAGCACCCAGTGCTCGGTGGTTCCCAAACTCTGGGAGCCCACCGAGCACACGCACTTCCTTGAAGGTGTTATTCCTCCAATATTAAGATATCATAAAATTATTTGTCTCCACAGACTTGCCGGAGTTAAAACCCTACAGAAACGCCAAGAATATATCCAACAACGTTCACGACAACGACAACAGTGCTCCGGCTAGGAACCTGTTGCGGTGCCGGGTAGTGGTGGCCAGGTGGGTGGCCACCTTCACACACAGTGCCGGCAAGGGGGAAGCCCCTTGTAACCCTTCTGTTCATTCGAGGTACGTTTCACATTTTTAATCAGTTGATTTGTAGTAATTCAACAAGGTTCGAAACTAGGTGTGTTAGACATTTTAGTTGGAACAAATTTGAAGTAGAGGTGGAGACGCCGGAGGTAGTAAACACAAATATTCATTGCGATTGTAGGACACCAATCTAAATACGGAGACAGGATTCTCGGAGTGAAGATGGTTTAATCCAAGAAGCTTACGTTGTTACAGATCTATATAGTTTGCATTCGTTAATAGTTATTTTAGTTATTTATACTAAATCCCTCATTCGTTTATCGTTTTCAATATTCAATCGCCTGCAGCGCAATGAGTCCGCATGTCTCTGAAAGCGAAACTGTGGGTCTTTGTGTTTGTTCGATCGATAATTGTTTTTATTTTTTATCCTTGTTTGCAGCTCCAACTCGGAGGAGAACGAGACCGCCAAAGAGAACAAGAACGTGGTGACCGGAAGCGAGAGTAATCTAGAGAAATATCAGAGCTCGGTGCTGGGTAGTAGTGGCAGCATGGGCGGTGATAGAGAGTCGAACCACGCTTACGTTGCTAGTGAAGACCACTCCAACATTGAGCATCTCATCGTGAGGGACACGCTGTATCATAGCCGCGAAAACGTCAACTTTGTGCACGAAGTTTTCCGTCAGGTGAGTTCGATTGCTGCTCTATGCCGTTAGCATAAATGAATTTCGTACATCGTCAACATTGGAAGTTAGGATAGGTAGCTTTCCTCTATGACCTTACTCGTAGCAAATCCTATATTATAAAACAAAGAATTGGATTTTGGTGTGCAGAGCAAAATTTCAGAACGGCTCAATGAAATCG
>JAQGBY010002315.1:0-23713 GCA_034698785.1 Mycogona germanica
CATTTTATTTCTCTTAATTTTTCCACATCTCAAAAGACAATAAATGTCTTAAAAATGAGACATTTTTTAAGTGTGATGGGGAAATAAAATGAAGCTGATCTATGCAGCGGCAAATTTGAATCTCTACTAATTAAAGTAGAACACTGCAAAATGTCATTTAAATCTAAGCATTTTTCACGAAGTTGTGATATATTTTTTTTGGGTGCTTTTTTTTATGGATTAGTGTCTAAAGAAATTGGTAAAATGTACTGGCATATCGTTTTGAAACGCGATATGCAGAACAGTGTCTTATCTAAAAACGACTAGGGATTGAATTGAAAAAAAAACGTAGATTGTATTTAGATATGCACCAAAGGTGAGAGTTGCTATATGATTTTCGTTAATATCGATCCGCGCGGTATCTCTCATATATCATCTTTTGTATCATCTTTTTTCATCTTCTTGCAGCCCCCTATCGACTCGCCAGATGCAATGAGTAATATATATTTCGCTGGTTACGGAATCTCTTTGGTGGCCGTCGTAATCGCTCTCATCATCTTCCTCAACTTCAAGTAAGCAATTTTGTGTAGACGTAGACGCTGAGCTTCATCACAAGATGGCGCACGCATGTCAGATGACAGCGGGTTGCAATTTTCGACGACGATGGCACTCAGTCCGCCAAATCCCAATTCACCCCTAGATTGAACAGGAAATACGAATATTCAATACAATACTCTGAAGTCATCCACTGGTGTAGCCATTTGTCAAGTTCTGGTCATCCGCTCATTGAAACAAAAAATTCCAAATTTCCCACTGTAGAGGATGACCTCTGGTAGACATTAAATGCGCCACCTTATGATATTGCGTGATACGAATTTTGTCGAAACTATGTTTGTGCATTCCCCACTATGAAGAATTTGCACACTGATGTCGTGGTGGTGCTTGTACATCGAATATTTGTACGATGAATTGAATGATATGATAGTAGAGAACACACTCTCATCCCTCACCCACAACCAGAAACCCAATTCATAAATTACGCTTAGGGTTACGCTTTAATCGCTTCGTGAGTTTTTCAATTTTAACGAATATATTCGTATGCGCATGACAATGAACTGAAAGGCCTGGAAGCAATCTCCGAGACGTTCATCGAAAATTGTAGAAAATCTTGTCTGAGCACTATACACGTAACGAATAGGGTTCTGGTATTCTGGAACTCTTTAATCTCTTTGATGTCTGAAAGCAACTGCCTTGTTGGCCGCTTTGTTCTGGCGTGACAATATCGAATTATTTTTTCTATTGTGATTTCCGGAATCCATGATTGCATTTCTCGAGCACCACTTCGTCCTGTAATTGTTGAGTTGTGTGTTTCATTTCTGAATTGATATCTTGGAACGCCATATGGTTCATCGATAGATTGTGAGGGTGGGTGTAGGAGATCTGCCAACCAATTATGGATCCGAGTTTGATTGAAATCGGCGAGTCGGGAGCCGGTTGAAGGCACAAATTACACTTGTTCCATAACATTCAGGGCCATGTGTGACGGTGGATAATTTTTTCGATTGAACACTTTCGTGACACGAGTTGAGCATTTTGAGTCCTGCGAAAACAGAGCTGGAATCAATCAACCAGAATTCTGCGAACACCATCAATAGGAAACAAAGGAGACAGGAGGAGTTAACACCGTACAAGTAGTATTTTCCTACTGATATACAGATAAGACAAATTATGCCGATCCTGAGGATGACAAAATGTATTTTTTTTAAAAACATTTAACTTGGAACGGAATAATTTTGAGTTGGGTCAACTAATGTTGGCGAATATTTTTGGCTGCTACAAACGCTTGAATATCAGATGGAGGAAGAAACCGAACGCAGCTGTGTGCAGTTTCCAAAATACTTTAATATACTTGTGATTTACTCTGAAGTGGGTGATGGAAAGGGGAGGGATGAATTGGGATAGGGGATGGGGGAGGAATTGGAAACGAACTTTCTAGGCTGCACGAAAAAAGGAATGAGATTTTTTTGTGTAGTTCGTTCTCGTACGTAATCATGGTGTGCGCAGACACGATTTAATTCAAAACTAGAATATAAAAATAGAGATGCATGCGTGTGTTATGTGTGTGTGTAAAAAGAAGTACGAGCGAGTAATATTGTTGCTATTCGCATCAATAGTCGAGAATGAGAAGTAGACAGATTCGAAACGCGAGGGTTGTTCAAAAATTCGCCGGAATCTATATAGCACCGAGTCAAATTATCCAAAATGAGGGTAAATGTCTATAACGAGAAAACACGGCATCATTTCGCGTGTTTTTCCTTCGTTATTACTTTTGAAGCGCTCGTCGAAAATAATGGCCGGGTTGGAAATGACGGTAGTTGGTTATGAGTACCATTTTTATCGGATTATCAGCGAGAGATTCGTGGAGCGGCTGATACGTAGTGCGGCTGAGTATCTGATTCAGAATCACTCTACAACAGACAATGTTGTAAGACATGTTGTTTCGAAATTTCTGTTTTGAATCTCGCTTCGGGTTTAAATTAACTTAAAAAAGTAATTAAACCGATGCGCATCATGGACATTTGTGAGCAGTGCGGCTAGTTGGTGGTGCTGAAAAGTTTCTCCTGCGCCAGATATGTCGATACTTCAGATTAAATGGAATTTTGGACGCATATCGCGCCAAAAACGGCATTAATCCGCCATATTTTTATCCACCAACATATCCTATTTCTAACTGTTTCTAGAGTTTTTAGTTCGTTGAGATCACCAGGGATTTGTCATCTCTATATTCTCCCATTTCACGAGTCGCAGCGCCACCAGTGTAGACCCGCAAATCCCAGAGAGAAACGTTATTGTGGATGTTGGTAGCCATATATAATAAATATATTCGGAACCGACACCCACCAACCACCAGACAAATGCAAAGCGCGAGTGATCGAATCTGTCGTTGTGCGCTTTTGCTTCGTTTGTGTGCGTGCTGGCGTGAGATATGAATTTTTTCCAGCTGGCAATATTTTCGTTTTACTGCAACAATAAGAAATGGGGGGAAATGTCGGATGCGATTCCTCCTGTGGATCCCACCGAGATCCATACTACGTTGCGCCGAATGTCTGGCACAGAATAGTTATCGGAAATTCTGTACAGTTTTTGTTTATGTTTTCGGAGTCGACGGCAGACATCCTGAAGTCACTCAAAAAATTATTATTTTTTGCCTACATGTTTATTTTATTTTTTAGGACAGTTCTGTCCTGACATGTCTCTGACAACAGATTATTTTTTAAGATGGTGGAATTGCAGAACTACAATTTGAAACTCGGCAACGAAGATAGTTAAACGTAAAATTTAACATGTCTTCTCGAAGATTAAATTAAGAATTCTTCTCGCAAATTTCATTTTCTTAATTTATCTTCGAGAACATCTGTTAAATTTTACGTTTAACTATCTTCGTTGCCGAGTTTCAAATTGTAGTCCTGCAATTCCACCATCTTAGTGAATACTACCATTGGCTCCTCTCTACTTTCTTTGAAGATAATTAATTATTCATTAATATTCATTAATAATTTTACTTATTAATATTCGTAATTGTTAATTAGCAAGTAAAATACAATAAATTGGAACAGTGACAATCTTAGTATAAAATAATATAATTGTTTCATCCAGATAATTTTATAGTTTTATTATTTAGAGTTTATTTTATTTATCACATTTTGTATGTCCTCTGCAGAGATCTTCGTTGCCTTAGGAACACGTTCCATGCGAATCTGATGGCCACCTACTTCCTCTACGATGTCTTCTGGATCGTCTCGTACTCGCTGAACGTGGAGTCAAACGACGACCGCATTGTGAGTGCAGTTTCCCGACTTCCGGTCTCTGCACGAGGGTCCCCCCCACTAGCAGCCACCATTAGTGTGCTGCACCATGTCCCATCTGCTATATGTTTTGGAAATCCGTTTAAATTACATCGGAGTAAACGGTGAAGTCCTATTGAAATTTGATACTTATTTCCATGTTTTTGTATGTTTATGTGCTAAGACGCCTTGCGTGCTGACGGTGATCCTCTGCTACTTACAAGTAACCAACTTTTTCTGGATGTTCGTGGAAGGTGTGACTGGTTTTTTTAAAATTAAGATTAGATATTGTATTGAAGTTTACAGTATGGAAATGGATGATTAGTGAGCACCATTAATTTGTTTGTTCTGGTTTTCTATTGTCAAGGTTTCTATTTGTACATGCTGGTCGTACGAACATTCACGGTGGACAAGCTTCGGTTCAGTCTCTATATTTTCATTGGATGGGGTGAGAATTGAGCCCTTGTGATATTAGGCAACCAGGGTGATTTTGTAATCCCAATTAGAAGTATCATATGATTTTTTTCCTTCTCCTTTACGCAGGAATACCAGCTATTGTTGTCTTAATCTGGGCCTTCGTCAAAGCCAAGCATACGCACGCGACACATGTCAGCCACCCGGGGTAAGTGACGTGCATTGTTTAGTGCCTTGTGGCGGCGGAAGTAGTGTTGTATTAACTGGTACCAGACAGCAGCAACAGATGTCAGAGATGTGGTCTGGCCGATGCGATGCGTTCGGTGAATATAATTTAGTTTTGTTAGAGGTCTTTTAATGGTGCGTCTCGAAATAGAAATACAGCCTCTATGCAACTCATGAGGTTGAGTAATTTAATTAAATACTCTCACTTCTCGTGTATTGAATGTCATTATATGACTGTACATTCACTAATTACTAGCGACGAAAACGTGAATTTCACTAATGGCTCATCGTTTTCAGTGTTCAGTGTTTTGCTGGCAATATTTATGCTCGCCTAGCTCCTTCTGATGTTGGCAATTTAAAAAAAAATTAGATTAGCTTTCAGGATCGCAGCTTATTGAATTAAACTTAATGTAATTTTATTCCGTTACAAAATTGTATCCTTTAATTAATTTAAAAATAAGTTGTGTTGGTATTGATTGAACTGTGTCTAATCTGTGTCTTAGAAGAAGTAATTGTCCCTGGGTAGAGACGGACTCATTCGATTGGATCTTCAAAACACCCATTTTGGCTGTACTCATCGTAAGTAGTGAATTTATACTCCGTACATGTGTAATTTGTATAATCTTGTTCAAAATGTAGAAGAGATTTCGAACATATTTTTCAATATTTTTCGATTACTTGTGTAGGTGAACTTGGCCTTCATGGGACGCATTATGTGGGTCCTCATCACCAAGCTGCGAGCCGCCACCACGGCAGAATCTCAACAATACAGGTGAGCTTTCCTCCCGCTACGTAAACTGATAGTCCAAGAATCGAGGGGGGGGGATGCAAATTGGAGCAACGTCAGATGGAGCGTCCTGTTGCGGAGAGACCGGCGATCCAATCAAATGTTGTTGTAATTTGCGTCCTCTCGTCACCCGTTGGAGTGTCGTGGAGTGAAGATGGCGAAACAGATATTTGTTGTTCCCCGACGTTCCGGATGATTAATAATATTGATGTTGGCATCCCGTGTCAAAAGATCCTTTGTTGAAACCTGCATGGGCGTCTAATTATAGGAGTGCTTTTGTTATCCTCACGAAAAATCGGCTTTTACAATAATAACAATGTTTTCCTTTTCCCCTTACTAATTGCCTGTTGCTGTGTGTTCGTTTATTTTAAGCGGAACCATTATAAGTTAGAATAATTTTGAAGCCAGCTGGAGTCGCTGCTAACGAGATATTCCTTTTGTAGTCGGTTGTAAGTTGAAAGAATAGTTAAATTTTTAATGTTCTGTTGCTGCTGATGCGAGTAGTTTGAGAAGAAAATGGTTGTTGAGTGATTTAAGCAAATTGGTCAACAACCAGATCGCTCTCAAGAAATTCTAACATTTACTATCTTTTCAACTTGCAGTGCAGACACGAAATCGGGGCTTTATATAACAAGAGCTGATTATGTTTACATATTCTTTTTACCAATACTTGGAGCAATTAAAATGGTGTGCCGGCCATAATTTATTATTGTATAGAAAACCGTTCCATCGTTCGGAACGCTGGGATTTTAGGATCGAGAAAAAGATTATTTGAAAGTTTCTGACTTCCAAGCACAAAAATCACAACAAAAAAACCCTAATCGGCAACAAATTTTTGTTATTTTTTTAAGATCAATTCATTGAACTAATTTTTATGGATGAAAGTGCGTTATTTGACTTCATGCGTCAAAAGTGAACTGGTAACGGGGAGCTTTGGCAGCGCCCGTTCGTTGAAACAATGAATAGTCGTACGAGAATCGACTATTTAAGCGCTGCCTTCACTCCTTACTCGTTTGGTCGAGCGCCCGCTATCTATTTATAAGCACCTAACTCGATTCTCTTAATCGTTTTGGATTTTCCGAATCCGGGAAAGAAGATAAATATCCGTTTGGGTTTCGAATTGCGCTTCAAATGAAGCTGTCGATTATTAAAAAGTTCGGGTCATCGAGAAGAACCCAAAGACCTAAAGAGTCTCGTTTTCTTCACGAAGTCTCGGGCGTCTCAGGTGTCAGGACACGTTGGGGAGCTGTGACGCGATTGGTTGGTTGGTCTAAAGAGTTAGGGGTTGCGCCACTGATCCCCCTCTCCCCTTTTGTCTGTTGTCTCGGGTCATGTGTCTGTCTGGAAAAACGCGAAGAGGTTCACCCGACCGTCTCTACCAACTGGGCCGGGTGGTGCTACCCTTCGAGATTAACTTCGACTTCGACCAGCCAGATAAGGCGAACAAAAAGTAGGCATTCAATTGCGCTTCGATCCTTATCCTACTCTTTCCGTGTGTCGTCTTTCTATGGTGGTCGTGTGTGTACTCCTCGCTTCCGCTCTTCTACCTCTCTTTTCCGCTAGAGGTTGCTAGTTTCGACTGACTATTAACTCCATCGTCACTACAGTGTGTTTGTCAGTAAAGTTTTAATATGCATTAAATGTCCGTATAACCAGGCAGTAGACACAACTTTATTGCAATCATATTTTCGCAACAAAAATGCTAGAAGATTCCAATTCCAAGGAATAGGAATGTTTTTCTAAATGGTTAGTTTGGATAATAAAGTTTTAATATATTGAGCTAATTAACTTTCGTATAAATGGAAATGTGCAGCTTGAAATAATATTGCAACTATCTTTATCGTGACTTTGCTTCTATTATCCAATGTTTTTCCTCAGCAGGGGTGGAATTTCGTTCTTCTGATTCGCGTATGCTAACTCTGCTGTCGGTTCTCTCAATTCCTGTTGCTAACCTTGACGTGACCTTTGATGCACTCATCCTTTGTCGTTATGTAACAGGAAAGCGTCCAAAGCACTACTGGTTCTCATCCCCCTGCTCGGAGTCACCTACGTCATCGTACTGGTGGCGCCACCCGAAGGACTCCTGGCCGACATATTGGATTACCTGCGCGCCATCTTGCTATCCACTCAGGTAAGCTGTCGTCTTTCTCTTCGGTATAACCGGAAAAAAAGAATTGAACAATTATTTAATACTATGTTCGACGAGTTTGAGCTCTATTTGAACCGAATTGTGATGCAGAGATTTCGTTTTTGGGTTACTGCCGGTTGAATTGAATGAATGCATGTATTCGTCACATGGGCAGAAATTCAAATTGGTATTTTTTATGATGCGTATCACGAATTGTAGGGTTTTACAGTTTCCGTTCTCTACTGCTTCATGAACGGCGAAGTGCGCAACACGCTCCGGCACCACCTTGACCGCTGGCGGACCGCCCACCACCTGGAGGGTTCGACCAACCGTTGCTCCCACCGCTACCGCGAGGGGTCGCCCCGATCGCGCACCGAGAGCATCCGTCTGTGCAGCGGACTCAACCCCGACTGCCGCTGCGACAATTCGCCCGGAAACGGAAACGGGGGCGGAGGTGGCGGCGGCGGCGGATCCGGAAATAACGGACCGCGGGAGAGCTGCGTCAGCTGCCTCACCACCCACAGCTTCGTGGGAAACGGACACTCTTCGTCTTCCGCCTCGTGCGGACGTAAAAACAGTGACGTCACCGCCACCTTGGCTCCCATTAGCGGAGGCAACGGCACCGCTATCGCTTATCACGTGCTCGCGAAGAAGAACGGACTGCCACGTGAGAACGCCGTCTGACCAATCACCACTCTTCCCAGCGGCGGCCATTTTTCTTTTCGGTGGAACAAGAATTCTCATCCGTCAGTCTTTTTTTTCTTTCTTTTTGAATTTCGAAAACTTTTTTTCAAACAAATTCGAACTTGACTTGAGAGGAAGTCAGAAGCTCAAGGAGTTGCCTCCATAAAGACAATTATTCGTCTTTTGTGGTTTTAGTCGCTGGACGAACTCGACACGCCACAAAGCCGTTTACTACTTGCCAAATCTCTTTAATTTTTGAGTGTGACACTTAAGTGGGTGTTATGTGGAGATTATCCTCGAATCTTTATTTTTTTTTCTTCTCTTTCATCCGTAATTTTGGTGGAGTCTGACGTTCTCAAATGTTGGTGTGTGCCCCCATCCTACTCCTTCCTTTATCGGCGGTATTCCCAAGCTGTTCGTTCTGTTTGTTGTTTGGTGGCGACACTCATAGGGGGCGCCACCGTGACCGATTTAATTATTTGTGTTCTTTGGCATCCAAACGATTTTTACACTTCCAACTACTCTCGGATCGGAATCCGTACGACCAGCTCCCCAAAAATCCACCGTATAAAATATATATTCTATATTCAGTGAACTATGTATTTTGTGCATGAGTACATGTATATTTTACTCTCGATGTGCAACTGTGTTGTCGTTATCTGTATTCTCAGATATATAAAATATATCGGAAAAATGTTTTAATTTTTAGCCACTTGTCCAGCTCAATTTTTATGATTTAGTTGCCTAACGCCTTTCGACACAGTTTCTTTTCTTATCGCCTATACATGTTAGTTGTGCGGCAGATCTTGTTGTTGTTTACATGAAATGACGTGTTACGATAACCTGTCTTCAAGATGTCACAAGCTACAATTTAACTGTCATCGAATTAACATGAACAAAAAAGTTGTTTTTCAACTCCAATACGATGTCATAGCGAATTACCCGACTCTTTTAAAAGTAACATGTAATCTTCCAGATGTGAACTCCCTGCATAAATAACATTAGATGAGTGAGTGGCCTAGGTCAATGACCAGGGGTATCGTTTGGCATAGTGGTTATCGTTTCCCGACCGAGACTATACTGTAATTCCTGCCTTCCTTCGGAATGGAATTAAACCGTGTCTGTACGAGTTCAGGTGCACCTTAAACATCTTTTCCTAGGTATCAGGATTTGTTAGGCAAAATTATCAGGTCATATCCTGGGTTTTTATTTCTTGACAGAAACGCTGGTGGACTTCCTTTACAAATACTCTTTTTTTATAAATTCCATCACATAACACGCTAGAATGTCACCATTGCTTGCGCAACTTAACAGCTCTAGGTGGCCTGATGCGTTTATTCGTCGATGGTATCAAAATGTAACAACATATTATTGAAAGCTTGGGATGACAAAGATGAGCAAACACAAAGATGTACAAATAGGTCATGACATGGCCAATAACCTAGCGTAGCAAATAGGGATTTAACGGTTGATTTTCTATACAGTGTAGGAGTTGCATTAAAATCATGGAGGTTTTATTGTTATTGTCTTCGCTGTGCGTAGGCACCAATGAATAAGCAATCGAAGACTAACATATTTGACTTTAATTAGGAGCTTAGCTGTTGTTGGTTCTGCGATTATCTAAAATAACACAATGATAATCATTTCCAGTCAACAGTCGGAGTGACTAATCAGTAAATCTTTGGCGTCTTTAGCATCAAGAAGTCTGCTTTTAACGGCAACTGCACTTTATGATTACGTCATTAATGTTTTTCCTACAGCCAATCTGCCCCTGCTGAACAAACTACAGATACGAAGGTATGTCAAAGTTAAATTTGTAATTGTAATAACCCTCAAGATTATCATCATCAGATTGGGCTTTTCTTCACAATATCTTATATGTTTATTTTTACTTTCTAAACGCTTTCGACAGATGTTTTCGGCCATTTAAAAAAAAAAGTTAAAATCACAAAATATGAAATATTAATGCAAATCTGGTAATTATTTGAAATTTCATTTAACTCTTACATGGAAAGATTGAGATTCTTCCAATTAACTGTTCTTTTTGTTGCTTTAATTCGCTGTCACAAAAGCTAGTTACCTCGATACTAGCTATCTCTTGAAATTTTATAGAATATTAAATAAAAAGTCGCTAGTTGAGTGTCGCAACTGTTCCAATTAATAATTCAGCTTTCACATTATATTCCAATGGCTATTTTTATATATGTACTTAATTTTTAATAACCACTATCAAGAAATCAATTGAGATTTTATCGAAATCAATGCGAAGTCCAAAGTATGTGTTGTCCAAAGTATGGCTTTCTGAATATTTTTCTGGCCATTCATTTAATTGAAACCCCTTTTCCGGCTACGTTGACACAATTTCAGTACGCTGAGGAAATATGAGAATATTGATTTTTCTAACCAAACTATTCATATTCATAAATGTGACCATGTTTCTAGGAGAACGGACGGAACGGAGCTATTGTTCGGAGCTACAAAGGCAGACCGACATTCGTGCGACACAATAGCTCGACATTGGATGATGACGACCTCTGAACTTCGAACATAAAGTCTGACGAAAACAATGCTCGGTGACCCTGCTCATGTCGGAGCTCCTCTAATGGGCCGCGACGTGATTAGAATAATCGGTCCAATCGTAATCGTGCCGCTCTCCAACCAATCCGAGTGACTGCATACCTGTGTAGGACTGCGCTGTTTCTGAGAATTAAATTAACTCCCCTATTAGTATTCAGAATCTGTTTTACACTTTTAATAGGGATCGGTTTTTGCTTCTTGTTTGCTTCCTACGGGCACATAAGTAAGGATATTTCCACGTGTCGAGTGCACCTAGGACTTATAAGATGTTGACTTCTAAGATATAAGGAGATAGGGTTGAATGGATAGCTGGACGCTAAACCGAAAAGGCGATAAGAGCTGGCAGAACTCTCCTAATATAATAATAGTAAACTATTATTTAAAATGAAGAAATTAAACCAGAAAAACAGAAAAAATAAGATATAAGGGACTGCAATCTACTATTTTTGGATGTGGACATCGGTGCGATGCTATCGAAAATGTCAAGAGTTCGACATCTAAAAATGTCTTGAGTGGAAACTAATTCAAATTCATCAACAATGTATAGGTGTATACAATTTAAAATTCGATCGCACTTTGGTCATTCTGATGGATAGAGGTTTTGGTTCGAACCTAGATAGGAAATATATTAATTGATTGAAGAAAGTTAGCAATTTAAAAAATCTTAAGTTCCGAATAGAGTGACCGAACAACAAGATTGTCCAATTAGGCATGGGACATTGCTCAGAGGTTGCTTACGTCACCACGTGAGGCACGCATGCTTATTCCATTTCGGAAAAGAACTTATTCATACGATAGGCTCAGTGTAACTGCAGGTAGAAAACAGGTAGACTGGTGGCTAACCGAAGGAACAGTTCAATTAAAGTTGAAGGTCTGCGTGCCTGCAGAACTCGCGACAACCTGCACACTCAAATTATATGGGTCAGCCAGGGAGAGAGGGCGCGCTCAGACTTCCATAACCTCATAGAGGTGATTCCTACCTCGAGCACGTCAGTACAGGTAGAGGTGCAGGCTATAGCAGGGGGGCGCCCACCATTCCAAACACGAGCAATCAATTCTGGTGGTACCCGTTCTGACCTTCTTCTGGCGAACGCGACCACATCAACTCTATTCGCGGATTTTTTTATATTTTAATTTCGTCATGTACATGTACGTGTGTAGACTATTATGGTGACGACGTCGACCTAGGCGGACCACGTTTGAGAGTAACTTTTGTTTGTTTTCCTCGTTCGCCTACAAATGCTGAATGTCGTTTATTTCAACGAATTTTTTTGTGAACAGTGCATGGTTATTTCTCGTGACTGTTGTTTAGGTATTCGCTTTGATTTTGGTGTTGACAGTTTCGAGTCCTTCAATACCAGACATGGAGTCGGTCGTGTCAGCTGATGCGGTAAGTTAATGTATTTATCAAATTTTGTACTACTGTTAGTGTTGTACGCGTGAACTTTGAAAGCATTTTTGGTATTGACATTTTATTGATGGGCATTTTTTCGTGCGATTGATTATGATGTTTTTAAGTTCGAATGGTGCTTCATTGATAAAAGTCTTATTTGAATCAATAAGGAAGTAGGCATTTAAATTGTTGGCGCACCTCTCTCGGTTGAATGACCGATTTTGTTTCGCTCTTAAGATATAAAATGCAACGTACCAATTGTTACTCTAACCGATATAGAAAATTATTGCTACATACACAAAATTCCAGTTCACAATTATTGTTGGTTCACCGTCTAATTGAAACAACTGATTGGGTTGGATAAATTGTTCTAGAAACTCGTGGTTTGAGTAATTGAAATTGAATGATTCTTATCATGTTTAATTTAACTAGTATGAAAATTATTGAGAATGAAATCATTATTTTGCATCAATATTTTTCAGTTGTTCAATCAATTGTTGCGATCAAATTAAAAATTATCTAATTCTGTCCCGACAAATAACTTTATTGTATCCTGCCATTTTTGCATCAATAGACATCACTCAATTTATGTAGTTACGAACATTGCTTGAATCAAATACATTAAAAAAAATCCGATCTTGAAAAATAATTAATTATATGTTACCGCTATTTTATTTAAACATAAGAACAATGTTTTCTGTCAATTACAATCATTGCTTTAATCAAATGCTTTCAAAAAATCCTTTCGCAAGAAATATTGCTTTGTTGCATTCATATTTTACTATTTCTACATTTACCATTTATTACTTGTGACAGTCAATTTTAAACGTTGCTTGAATTCATGCATTCAAAAATCCGATCTTGAAAAATATAATAATTTAAGACGTTATTGCTATTTTAATTAAATGTAAAAGCAATCGTTTCTGTCAGTTATTATCGTGGCTTTGATCAAATGCTTTCAAAAAATCCTTGAGCGAAATATAATGCTTTGTTGGGTTTTTATTTTTATATTTTCCATTTATTATTTGTTCTAGATAATTTTGCTAAAATTAAATCGACTCTGATTTGGCGATCATTATTTAAATTTTTTGTTTCAAGCCCCGAAAAGATGTCGAAGAAAAGGCTGGCGGTCAGGGAATGCTCTACAAGGTGGACGACGTGCCTCCCTGGTATCTGTGCATTCTTCTCGGCCTGCAGGTGAGTCTTTTTACCTGTTGGCAATTTAATTAAAGCGACCTCATCACTAAAACGATGCTCTTGTTATTTGTTATAGCAATATTTGACCATGTTTAGTTCAGCAATTTCAATGCCATATATTCTGGCTCCGGCCATGTGCATGGCGGATGACAATCCGGCAAAAGCTCACTTGGTCTCATCACTACTCTTCACCTCTGGGATCATCACGATTCTTCAAACAACCATCGGAGTCAGGTATGAATTCATCAAAAATATTTATTATCCAGTTCTTATGAAATACAGATCGGCGACTTGATATTTTCGAAATCTTTTTGATAACAAATATTTTTTTACTTTCTATATGTTATTTTTATTTATCTTTGGGATTCATTTTACTGGTGTAGACTTCCAATTGTCCAAGGAGGAACGGTGGCCTTTCTTATTCCCGTTTTCAGTATGCTCAGTCTGCCAGAATGGAGATGTCCTGATGTTAATGGTATCTTATCTTTTTCACATTTATGCTATTGTACTTTATTAGAAAATGCTACTGCTTCGTTGTTGTCTAAATTGTGAATATACAAAAACTAAATATTTTTATTATAATTATATTATTTAATTCTGGAGAAAATGCTCGACATTTTAAATTTAAGTTTTAAACGATTTTCACAGTGTTAAAGTTTACTTTTGTTTCAAGTCACTGCCAGTGCGAACTTGACTGGAAGTATGGAGGAAGAAGACGAAATTTGGCAGCAGCGTATGCGTGTTGTGAGTTCTAGAACTCTTTCTCTATTTATAAATATTGTATAAACTCTTTAGTTGCTTGCCAAAATTATTCTTAAGATGGTGATTGTTATTTTTGGTATTAACTTTCAAGGCTCAAGGCTCAATCGTGGGGGCTTCTCTTCTGGAGGTGTTTCTTGGCGCCACCGGTTTGGTAATATTTTTGTGGATAATTTGCAAGTATTTTATAGCTTATTTTTTGCATTCGTACTTCATTGAGATATTTTTTAACTCAACATCAGTGTCAACATGTTTGTTTTGTGTGATTGCTCTACAGGTGGGATTGGTTCTACGTTTCATAACACCTCTGACCATAGTTCCCACAATATCTCTGGTTGGACTCAGTCTCTTTAACGTGGCCATCGACATGGCTGGCGAACACTGGGGTGTATCCTTCAGGTAATTACACCAAACGACCTTAAATTGAAACTCAAAATAAAAGACCTCCATCGGCACTTGGGAGTGCGAACTCTCTCCTTCCGGGCTTCTGGAAAAGCTATGCGCAAAGTGACAAATGAACAAAAGAGACAATGTGATCAACTATGTGGATGCGATTGAGATCAAATTAATTAAATGTGCTAATTTTATTTTTCAGCACAGTCGCATTATTGTTTCTAATGTCGCAGTACCTACAGGGAATTGCAGTTCCAATTCCCAGTTACTCCCGAGGTGTGGGGTGGACCTTCTCACCGGTCAAGGTGTTCGCTCTGTTACCGGTAATCAAACAATCCTTCTTTTCATATTGCTTTAGCTTGAAAAAATGCTGAACAAGTGGAGTTTTCATCACGATAATGTGTATTGATATCAGTTGTTATGGTTTCAGGTGTTGATAACGATCGTCACTGTATGGGGCGGCTGCGCCATCCTGACAGCTTGCGGCGTCTTCGAAACCGGAAGTCATGCGCGCACTGACCGCAATCTTCGTATCCTCTACGATTCCCCGTGGGCACGTGTCCCCTATCCTGGTCAGTGGGGACCTCTGACTGTGAACGCTGCCGGGGTGATTGGAATATTTGCCGGCATCATCGCCTCCATCGTGGAGAGCATCGGAGATTACTACGCCTGCGCCAGACTTTCCGGTGCACCGCCTCCTCCCCCGCACGCGATCAATCGCGGCATTTTGGTGGAGGGAGTGGGCTGTATTATTGCCGGTGTTTTCGGAACAGGTGTCGGCACCACCTCCTACAGTGAGAACATTGGTGCCATCGGAATTACCAAGGTACAGAGAGAGTGGCGTCTCCTTAACAAAGTTATCGTCAAAGTTTGGGTCAACTTACACTAACAGTTCAATAAAAATGGGGGTTGTGCTCGGGACAGGCCGGACGAAAGCGATAGCTCCTCTAATATATAATAATAGTAAACTATTATCTATCTTCCTATCATATTATACACAGAGAATCAATTGCCACCACCTCTGAAAAATCTAAGATGTTTGTAATTGCGGTCTAAATAGCGTCATTGCCAACCCCAATGTGATAAAAAATATCATTAATTTCTCCATCAGTAATTTCGTTGCATCTTTCTCCCGCTAGGTGGCCAGCCGTCGGGTGATCCAGGTCGCCGGAATCATCATGCTGGTGTTGGGCACTTTCACCAAATTCGGCGCTCTTTTTGTGTCGATTCCAAATCCGATTGTCGGAGGAATTTTTCTCGTTATGTTTGGTATGATCACGGCCGTAGGTCTTTCGAATTTGCAATTCGTTGACCTCAACTCGCCACGAAACCTGGTCATTGTCGGATTCAGTATTTTCCTGGGCCTTGCGGTGCCGCAGTGGATCACACGTAACAAGGACTTCGTGCAAACGGGTAAGTCATTTACTGGATGTACACTGTGTAGATGAAACTGTGATCGAATCAGCAAGTCCACTTACAGAAAAGAAAAATATAATGAATTAATAATATTATACTCTTCACATTATATCACTATCACAGGAGTTCAAATAAAAATAAAATCCAGGGATTAAATTTGAGTGCATTTCTTATGTAGTTATTTGTCTTATTCAGCGCTTAATTTGTTCAGTGTTTTTTTAATTTTGTTATTTGCCAATATTTTTCAGGAAGTGTAGTTGCCGATCAAGTTATTTATGTTCTTCTCTCAACGAGCATGCTTATCGGCGGGTAAGTATTTGATTATTCGCTCGTCGTGTATCTTTATACAGTGTGGACTAAAAAAAATGGAGTATTTTTTAATTTACAATTAAAATAGGAAAACGTTAATCAAATCGAATGAAATTTCGCACACTTATTGACAATACAATTCTTTTTTAATTACCATCGTGAACTGCGACGACAAAACGAAAAAGTGCTTCGTTTTACGTAAAAGCTCTGAATATTGTCACTTAGCGCCATTTTAGAATCGCAAAGCAAAACGACGACGTCACATACACGCACGATACACGCACGTGCACGATGGTAATTCAAAGAAGAATGTATTGCCAATAACTCTGCGAAATTTCATTCGATTCGATTAACGTTTTCCAATTTTCATTGTACATTTAAAGAGACTTCATTTTTTTAGTCCATACTGTACATGTGCGGTATGAGCATGTACTTGTCTGCAATTTATGCTTATATTCATGCGCATTACTTCCGAAAGATTTCATAAAATCGTATGAAGTTTTTATATAGCTACCTTGGCACACACTGCTTTGGATATCAAACGATAGGTAGAACGATAGCCGTTATGTAGAGTCACCTTTTTTATTGGGCCACGTTAAATGTTCACTTACACCGCCTCATAAAGTATTGTGTAAACGAGTGTCTAATATCTTATATATTATATCTTATATTATATCTTATATTCATTTCTAGGCTAGTTGGTTGTTTCCTCGATAATACCGTACCGGGTGAGTCTCTTTTCTCTTTGCCACCAATTGTTATAACGTAAAGCATTTTTATTTTCTAAGTTTTGAATTTGTTTTGTTTATATTTTCACTCGTTCGATTCATCATCCGTAGGCAGCGACGAGGAACGCGGCCTGTTGGCCTGGCGCAAGGCGGCGACGGAATCCGGCTCCGGCTCCGGCGCGTCGGACGACCATCCGTCTTCGTCCTATGACATCCCCTTCATCACTCCGCTGTTGCGTCGGTCATCGTGGGCACGCCTGGTGCCCTTTTGTCCGTCCTTCAATGCGGACGAATGCTGCTCATCATCACGTTGGGGTCGCTGCGGACGACGAATGTCCAGGAGGACCGGTGACAATAGCGCCACTAACGGACGACAACAGGACGGCGACGACAGGAACGGAAAAGACAATTACGCGTTCGAAAGTTCCAATGTTTAGCCACGCCTTGAAAACGCTTCGTAATCGATGTATTACGCGCCTTAATACGTCACTCAATGTGAATTATTCCAACAGAACAATTAATCGATTCGTAAAAGTTCAAGATGGTGAAACTAATAATGACATGAAATTGATATTAACTTTTATTGCGTGTCCTTAGAAGCTACAAGTTTTATTGGCCTTTTTATGAGGCCAAAATCCCTAAGTGCTCTGTAAGTAAACATTGTAAATAGGTGTATTATAAATGCCGTCTTTTGTGGTGTATCAACCTCAAGCACTTCCTGTCCCGCCTATCGACGGTGCCGAGATTACAGCCGAGCTATGTAATCGTTAATTATATTTTATTAATATCTACCTGAATCGTGATTCCAACCCAGAATCTTAGAGAAAAATCATAAATTTTGGGGTGGATGAAGACCAATTTTAAATTAATTTATTCCAGGCTTCCGAATCCCAGTTGAAGTATCCTTGAGTACTTTATGGAATCATGTCTAAGTTGTGTGCACGTTCGCAGGATATTTATATCGATGATTCCTGGCTTCGTCACGACAGCTGTCAACTAGTTTGACGTTGATCAATGGATAAATCGTGAACTAACCACATTGTACCGGTTTCGCGTGACTACGAGTATGAATTCTTGGCGCTCAAAAATAATTGAATGAGTACATGTATTATGCGTGTAAGTCGCCAATTGTGAAACGTCGATTTAGAACATTAAATTATTCTTAATAATTGACTATCTCGCAAAGGGTATGGGATTTGGGAAGTTACCAAGTTCTGGCTAAAGAGCAGCTTCAAATTTAAAACAACGACATTTGGCACACCTGTTGGCAGAACCTTTCAATCTTGATTTGCCTTGGTGCACTGGACGGCATCTTCTTTCACTTCCAAAATGGCGTTCACAACAGAGTGAAGCGCGATTTGTTTTTTGAGCACAATTCAAAATTACTTCGGCATTTACGATTAGCTGATCGAGATTATTTCTTTAATTTGCTCAAATCATCCAGCGTCAAGATTTTATTAGGGAATAAGAAATTGTTTGGCGCTTAATTAAATATGTAAAAGCAAATCGCGTTTCGCTCTTTCAAGAGAATCGCTATTTTGTATCTAAATTCTTAAGAATTTTTGTGAGTGATCATTTTATACAAGGTGCGCTTGTATGCCGCATATTACGATTATTGAATTGTGCGAAAATTCACTATACATTTTAATTGTTCTATTATTGTGCGGCTCGTTAAAGCACCTATGATGAATGACCGATTTACGTTCCAGGATTTCATTACTGATTTATTTTCCTGATGTGCAACGTTGAAAAATAAAAAGGTTGTCTTCCTCATTCATATTCATACGTTTGGGAAACAGTTTTCTTTAATCTTTTTTCGCTAGTCCCCGATACACTGCAAAGGGTGAGTAGGCAAAAATGACACGACTTTGATCCACTGTAACATTGTTATTTTTTGGCAATGGATACATTTAATTTGCTCAATATGTTGATCATTCTGTTGGCTAACCACCCTGCACCGTCGTTTCCATGTTTCAAATTTTTTTAGGTTATTTTAGGTGTGATTGTGCTCCACACGTCTCTGCACACTTTCCAAGGGCCTGTCAGTGTAGTTGTTTTGCGATGAAAAAGTTTTTGTTTCAAATAACCAAACCCAAAAAGGTCTAGTGGACTGATGTCGGGGAGCTTCACGGGGATATCCTTGTTGCACAAAACATTTATTTCAGTTCGATTTTTCAAATCCTTCAGATATTGGGTTGTTTTCTTTGTAGTATGGCTTGTTCCTTTGTCGTGATGCAGGGTGATTTTTTGGAACTCACCTGGGTAAAATTTAAGAACCTCTTTTTTCCAAATAATGTTGTAAAACATGAGTGATGTACATCGGATGTTCCACATCGGATATTTAGGGAGCCTCCAAAAATGGATTTCAAAAAGATTTATTTATTAGTGCCGCCGCTTGACTTTGTGTTACGTATTAACAGAAGGTAGTTCCTTTGGAAAAAATCATTTTATATATATATATATATATATATAATATATTTTTTAAAGTGTTCTTATTAGGTCCAATGGGGCGATAAGCGGACGCTCGCTGCAGGTTAATGTAGGTGACGTAAGCGACCGTTGTAATTGCCAAAATTGCAAGAGTCGACAATTCTTGAAAGTGATTGGGAATTTCTAAAAACTCTAATAAGGATGAATTACAATTACAATATGTACCCACAAGCAGCCCCGGATGGGGCCTATGGCGGGGTTCGAACCCGCGCCCTCGTTGTCTATATACTAAGTCGCGAGTTGGTGGGCTATATACCGCACTTCTCTGAATTATGTCGGATATTTTGTGTGGACGGTTGAGCGATCACAGCCACCATCATTCGCAAACTTTATGATACCAATCTCCCTCCCCCGTCATACGATTGCGTAACTCGTTTCTTAGTTGCGTTACCTTAGGTTGGTGTTGGCAAGACCAACCTTCATTTAACCCGTTTTTACATCAAACGGCTGTATTCATTTCCACACCTCACCAGAACGAACCACCCTCGGAATTCTCTAAACAAATGAATTTAAAATTTATGCTATAAGCATTACCATATTTAAATTAGTTTTTCAATCGCAGCTTTTCCTCACTATACGTATACATGGGATACATTTATCTGAAACATCTTTTTAAACAATTATTTTCAACAATTGTTCTAAGAGATAAATGGGAAAGAATAAAATAGTCGAATGTGCTCATTAAGTTGTATAAATTTGTACAAGCCTAATAAGTTATTTGACAAATTAATATAACCTTGGATATTTTATTCCTGACCCTATCAGGATCTGCTCAGTTCCAGCTTCGGTGTTCTCCTGTACAAACAGTATGCTGATGTTTTATTTACCAAAAGGAGGCGCTGGCGATGGTAGCTCAATTTCTAGCTGTTGGGATTTTCCGTTCAGTGTTCAATTTTTCGTCCTGTTGACAAGGTTGAGGTTGCAATCAGGATTGACCAGCACATACGAACAGGACCGTGATGACGCATGATGCCAGTACCAACTTCACCGAAGCGCAGCCGTCATCAGACACGGTCGGTTATACTGTACATGCACAATCCATTAATCGATCATTTGAATGACGGATCTCTATGTATTGAGGGCTGATAACTAACTATAAGCTCCTTACTGCAGGACTTAAAGGATGTTTATGCTATTTTATTCGCATTTATCTAAAACGAAAATGATGGCATGTACCAAGAATTTGAGTAGTGCGTCGAAAAGAAGAAGGCCTGGTGAGTGTTTCTCTGAAAGACCCTGCAGATATTTGAAGTAAATGGTAATGAGTTAGTGATTACCTAGCTAGTGAACCAGTAACGGTATCTTTAAATGTGTTGGTTCTTTGTGAGAGAGACCCAGTTCCAGTTCCAACGCCTTCTTTAAGTGCACCAACTGAAATTCGCGGTACAGGCCAATCTTCAACGGAAAAATCTCAAGGAATTTGAAAAATGCTAGGAAAATTAATGCTTTGTTATCCCTTATTGATATCCTACTCTCATACTATTTTTATATGCATTATCATGGAATTTCATTATTCCTGGAATTTTACGTTGTATACAAGACGTTCTAAAAAACCATTTTTATTTTTACTTTATTAACATATCTTCTGAAATAATTTATCGAATCGCATGATATGTTTTTTCAAAATAGGCAATAAGAAACGATCCTTTTTGCTATTTCAATTATTCATCGAAAAATTTTCTTTCACTTTCACATAGGCTGTAAGATGTGCTCACCACTTTTCGTTCATATCAGTCGCACGAAATTTTGTTGGGATCTTTGTTGGGATCTTTGTTGGGATCTGACTTTTTCGAAACATTTCAAATTAAGATTTTGTTTGATTATTCGGTGAACAGATATCTAATAATGAAATTTTCCATTGCAAAGAGTAATTTTTGTTTGTAATTTTCTGTTGTTAGACGAAAAAGTATTCTCTCGCGCGTCTGAAACGAACGAAAAGTGGCGCGCGGCGCGCGTTACTTTTAACATATATGTAAAATTAAAAGAAAATTTTTCGAACAAAAATTAAAATAGCCATAATTTTGCATGTTATTAGGGATTTTTTTATTAGATTCGATATCAGAAAATATGAAACGATTTTTGAAACACCCTATATTCATTTTTGGAGTGATAATTAACCAGATAATTAACAGATATTACTCTTTTTTATTTATTTAAAATTTTAAATCTTTGCGTAATCGGCGGTATGGTAACTAGTTTTTGTTGGAATTATAAGTGATTCCGACAATATATTCTAAATTGTCCCTACGAGGTAAAGTTTGTTGGTATTTGCATTTGTTTGCATTGCATATAAACATTGGTTGGTATGAGCATATTTTGAAATATTGGCATACCAAGACCTATCTATTCGGAGTGATTCTGATAGAAGTTAAAATCTAGATGAGAGCGGCCACCGTGACCAGAACGAAAATAATTCCAATTTCAGATCGAACCTGTCGTCCAAGAGCAGGTGGTCAGCAAAGATAGCGGCCCTCACGGTATTACCGAATCGTTTATCTACACCCTGAGAGATATTCCACCATGGTACATCTGCATTTTGGCCGGGTTTCAGGCGAGTTAGAATTGAACAAACCGACATCATTATTTCCAAAATCACGTTTCTTTCCTGGTTTGCGTCCAGCCTTCAATCTTTCCATTATTATAATCACGGTTTGTTGAAGCGCGCCGTGGTAATATCTCGATTCGTTCATTTCTTGTTTCTTGCAGCATTTCATTTTAACATTTACGTGCACAATCCCTTTGCCAGGTCAGTGAAACAGAGTCGTTATAACCAAAAACGAATTTATTTATAAGTTTGTGAAATTGGAATCAGGTGTGAATGACCCTCTGCAATCATCGACTTTGTTATAGTGTAATAGTAATTGTTCGATAAGATTACATCGGAATCTTAAAAGATGATCCAAGAATCAAAGAATCTTGAATAGTTATGTCCGATTTAAGTGAGAAATCTAATAAAAATCGTCGGTAGGTGACACTTATAGTGGTGCGAACTTCGCTGGACAATTGTGCTATTTTCCAAGTGTAGGTCTCCTGGCAGACGTAATGTGCATACCACATGGTCATCCTGCACGATCGCTACTTCTGTCCACTATCATGTTTGGTTGCGGGCTGGCCACCTTCGTGCAGACCACTATAGGAATCAGGTGAATCTAAACTGTTTCTAATTTTACAGTTGATAGCCTCTTATGACCGAACTACTAATTAAATTAAATTAATATATTTTAATAAATATTTCGTTGACAAATTTCAAGTGTCTGCTCTCCATTGAAAGAGAGCATCAGCGTTATAGGCAAGTTTCCAAGTTGAGTTATTCAGGTGGGAGTCAGGTGGTCCCATAGGTTTGTTGCTGGAATCTACGAATGTTGCACAAAAGTGTGTTTGGGTTCAAATCCGTCCTGGAGAGGTTTGTGTTTTTTAAAAAAAAACTCATCTATCGTCGTTTTTCGAAAGAGAGAATAGTCAGCATTATTGGCAAGTTTCCAAGTTGAGCTACACAGGTGCGAGGAAGGTGGTCCAATTGGTTTGTTGCTGGAATTTACCAATGTTGCACAGAGGTGTGTTTGAGTTCAAATCTGTCCGGGAGAAGTTAGTGTTTTTTTAAAAAAAACTCATCTATTGTCGTTTTTCAAAAGAGAGAATAGTTACCGTTATAGGCAAGTTTCCAAGTTGAGATAAACAGGTGAGAGGCAGGTGGTCCAATTGGTTTGTTGCTGGAATCTACGAATGTTGGATGGAGGTGTGTTTGAGTTCAAATCTGTCCAGGATAGGTTTGTGTTTTTAAAAAAAAACTCATCTATTGTCGTTTTTCAAAAGAGAGAATAGTCAGCATTATAGGCAAGTTTCCAAGTTGAGTTAAACAGGTGAGAGGCAGGTGGTCCAATTGGTTTGTTGCTGGAATCTACGAATGTTGGACAGAGGTGTGTTTGAGTTCAAATTTGTCCAGGAGAGGTTTGTGTTTTTTAAAAATCTCATCTCTGGTCATTTTTCAAAAGAGAGAATAGTCAGCGTTATAGGCAAGTTTCCAAGTTGAGTTAAACAGGTGAGAGGCTGGTTGTCTAATAGGTTTGTTGCTGGAATCTACCAATGTTGCACAGAGGTGTGTTTGGGTTCAAATCTGTCTGGGAGTGGACTGTATTTTTTAAAAAAAACTCATCTCTCAGTCTTGTCGTTTTTCAAAAGAGAGAATAGTCAGCGTTATAGGCAAGTTTCCAAGTTAAGACAAACAGGCGAGAGGCAGGTGGTCCAATTGGTTTGTTGGTGGCATGTACCAATGTTGCACAGAGGTGTGTTTAAGTTCAAATCTGTCTGGGAGAGGTATGTGTTTTTTAAAAAAAACTCATCTATTCTCGTTTTTCAAAAGAGAGAATAGTCAGGGCTATAGGCAAGTTT
>JAQGBY010002316.1:0-23704 GCA_034698785.1 Mycogona germanica
GTTTGGGGATCGCGGTTGATGCGATCTGATGATCGTAGGAGAAAAATTTGGCATAAACCATCTCGGGAATGTAGTGATCGGATAAATGGTTTAGGAATGCATAAAGAGTTAACATACAAATAAACAAACATCTTTTCATTTTTATATATATAGATTAGGTATATAGGTCATGACGAATTGATTTCTTTGATTTATTTTTATTATTTTTCATTTGTTGTTGGAAAGATTAAAAATTGTATTTTGTTTTCTGTATAGCCCCATTCCAACTGACTCTGGTAGACGAGAAATGGGAGTCTTTAATTTATTTGTTGTTTGGACTATTGCAACAATTTAAATTAAAAAAATTAAAAAAATTCGTATGTTCGTCATTTGCGTCTGCAATTTACACCGGGCCTTGCGAAGGTTGTAGCAAGAGTTTCTCTAAGAAATGTTTCATTGCCATATCATCATCCTGATAAATTTCTTCTGGTCACGTCTCTCGTGAAAATCCAATAATTACAGAAATGACACGCATGAAGATGCCTACTTTGGTGTAACTCATCAAATTTAATAAATAAAAATGGCGTGACCGCTGCGAATATTCGTATGTCGTTATTTTGATAGACTATGAATAACACAAATTGGTGTTCTTCACGGGTTATTGAACTGAATGATGGTGGGAGGTGGGACCATCTGCACATAAAGGAAGATAAAAAATAGGTGTATATATACATACGCATTTCTTCCAGGCAAGGTTGCTGAAGCGGTCGACAGATTTGTCAGTTTTCCGAAGCGATGGAGATCGTTTTGTGCAGTTTCTCTTATTTTTCTGTTTTAATTCAACACCCTGCTGTTCATTTTTTGATAGGCGACCGCCCCATTTTTTTCGATTATGTTGACGATGAATTTCCATTTTTTTCTTTCTTCTCCTTTCACCCCACCACACTTATTTTAATTCCCAGATGTGTCAATCGCTCACGTCTCTAACCCCTTTCTTTACGCTCGCTTGTATTCAGAAAATGAGTGAGAGACACGAGAGAAAAGGGAAACCATTTTTCCCTTCAGAAATCTTAATAACTATCTGCTGCTACACCTTCGGGACGATTCTCCACATTTTTTCTTCTTTTCTTTTCTCTTTTTCTTTTTACAAAGAAAACTTATATTTTACTCGTTTTGTGTGTCGCGCACAAAACTTTCCATTTCACGCTACCGTGGAGAGAGAACGTTCACGCTCAGTTAGCCTTCGCCGTACACGAATATTCTGTACTACGTACATGTGTATACGCGCATTTTGCATTGTGTCGAAATCAAAGATATAAAAATCATAGAACCAACTAGCCCATTGGATAGGCGCCGGCTAAAGGGATGGTGTGTTTTTTTATTCGCGCACTATCGCGACATTTGGTACATACGGGAAAGCGGCAAAGCACGGCAAAGCACGGGAAAGCGGCAAAGCACGGGAAAGCGGCAAAGCACGGGAAAGCGGAAAACGGAAAAACAAGGAATGGTCAATTCGCGCAGGTTTCTGTGGAAATCCTAGTTTTCACAACGATTCATGTCGTACGCCAATTTTTGGGAAATCAACGCCGTCTATCGACTTGAGGAGAAATGACTTGAGGTATTCATATATTATTATCCTATATTATAAAACTAATAATTGGATTTTGGTGTTCGGAGCAAAATTTTAGAACGGGTCAATGAAATCGCATAAAAATGAACATACCGTAAGTACACCATTATATCTCGCTAGCGACGGAGCGACGGATCTCAATTTTCAATAAAACATAATAAAACTAACTAACTAACAGCAATTGTGGTTGAAATGTTTGGAAGACGATAGACGGCAATACTGGCGGCTCTAAAAAAAATTTGTTAAGGGGGTTTACCAGTGACTTAACTCCTCAAAACCCCCAGAAGGCGACCTGGATATTTTTGCCTAACCTAGGCTGTCCTAGGAAAGGGGTTTCTTTTACTTCTATTCCGAAAGAAGGCGCGTTAAAGAATTTCTCTCGCCCGAAAAATTCCTAAGGTGTCGGCCGGAATCGAAACCGCGATCACGGGTTTTTGAGTTTTGCCTCTCGTCGATGGACGGCGAAATGGGTGTACGACATGAATCGTTGAGAAAACTAGGAGCCCCGTTTTCGGTGACCCGTTTCAGGAACCCGCATTTTATCAGTACTTAATTATGCTGGATCGCAGCGCATCTTGCGAGCATTCAATGAAACCTACAATTTCGGTGAGCACTTCAACTTTAACAAATATAACTAATCTTTATCGTATAGTAGTAGACTTCGAAATGATGTGTAACGCGTCCGCTCAAGCTGGAACGTAATTCTGACGCACAATCGCTAATTTGCATATAAACACGTCGAGCGCAGAGCGACCACCTGAACGAACACGCACAACACAACTCCAGACATCAAGGAACGTTAGCGCCACCTGCCGACGGTTCAACGAACGCAATTATAATTTTCGTTAATAGTTTTTTTTGTTGCTCTTAGTGAATATGGAAAATGAATCTGCGGAGCAATAACGGTTGAATATTAATTTTCAATTCGTACAAAATGTCTGGATTGAACACCAAGAATACTTTTCAAGACAGAGATACAGTTCTGCTCTTTTCTTAAATATTCAACTCAACTTTAATAGAAATCAAAGATATTCTGTAGCGAGTTTTAATGAGTGCTCTATCACTATGACCCAGTCTTCCGGGATCAAATAAACGAGAGCCCGCGCCGGGAATCGAACATGGGACCGTGCACCATCAGAAATCCGCCATTCTCTTTTCCCCCAAACAGGACTCCTATTCTATGGGGGTCGCGCTAGCTGCTTCTAGTCCTTTCAGTTCGTTAATGTAGTACTTGTACGCGCAGACGGGGAATTGAATAGCAATTGTGCGGAGTTGGCTGAACCACGCGAGGGAAAGTGCTGCTTAATAGCCATTAAGCTGGTGCCAGCAGGTTACAGATGTGCGATCAATTAATTGACTTGTTTGGAGATAATTAAATGGCGCGCGCGCGCTGACTTCTCTCCTGTTCGCTGTTGTTTTTGCCGATCGCGTCAAGGATTTTAAGGATATATTCCGCTCGTAATGGAGCGTGGCTAATTTGTTGGCAGCTGGGCACTCATAGTCGAGCTTCGGACTATAACTTCACATCTCCGCCATTGAAAAGAAAAAGAATCCAATAAAAATCATATTTGGTTTTAAAAACCCAAGTACGACTCGTCGTAGCCGGTATTGCAACTGACTGGTTCGGCGGTTCCGGGTTCGATTCCCGGAGCGGGCTATCTGTTATTCGATCCCGTGGTACTGGTGAAAATGTGCCACTCGTATAGTACCAAAACGGGTATGTATCACCACGGAAACTAAAAAAAAATAAGACATTCCGGTGACTGTGTGCCACAATTTCTAATTAAAATGCGTTCTCTATCGAACCGATTTTTACGGCAGATTGGAAAATTATTAAACAGACTTTTGATGAGGCTGCAAGAAAGTCAAAATCTGTTCAGCTCAATGGACTCCGTCCGTCATCATCCGCGAAAATAATTTGAAGAATTTACGATTCAGATCGTTTCTTTACTGGATCACAAGAACGTTTTCGAGCTTTGCGCTTTTGCAGTTTTTCTTAAAATCAGGAGTTTCCACACTAAACCACACGAGACCCGCACAACTATTGGACGCCTATAGGCGGTACCCTCAGGTGAAGTGCCACAGAATCAATAGATTACTTGCAGTTATCCCTGCTGGTAACCTTGAATAAACATTCTAAAATAGATTATTTTTTACTATTGCCAGCGCCTTCAGGGTTGAGTCGAAATTTGACGGAATTTGACACTAATGGCGACAATTAACAATTGCAACCGGCGGAATGACGAATTACGTCACGTCACGTCACAAATGTAGCTTTTTAAAAATACGAAGCTTACAGTGTTACTCATCAGGAAATTAAATATTGAGGTGTAACTCGCACCAAATAAAAAACCGCCATCAACCCGTCCCCAACTGAAACGACCACTGCTCACACAAAATTAACCATAATGTTTTCTAAGCTTTTTAATCCCGGATAACTGAATATTCTCGTAAAGCACAACACAACAATGCAACCACATTCCATTGCAAAGATGAATTTATTTAGGAATGTTGGCGTCACATTTAAATTAATTTAAATTCAATTGTAGTATATACAACACTATTTTAATCTATAGCGCCAATTTATATCCCAATCATGTTTGTAGTGCGTTTTGTAGCGCACGGCTCAAACAGATCGGACTTATCAGAAAACGTATAAATTTCAGATTTACCAGATCCCAAAATGATTATGCAGCACTAAAGGTCGGCTAAGTGTGGTTTTCGCTGGATCGGCCGGGATATCTGTGAACTGTAGCAATCAGCAAATTATGAAATCGCTAATTGGGTATCGAATGTGAAACTAGTCAATCAACCAATTTGACCGATATTAATCAACCAGCGAACATCCCGACATATATTGTAAATCAACGTATCTAAATTCCCTCTGTTTAATAATCGACACCGTTTCAAATAATTCCAATGTGTTAAAACGAGGCGATGATATAAAAAAATACGGCAGGAAAACGTCTTCAGCGATCGTTAAAAAGAACCCATACGGTGACCATCTTGATTGGTTACGTTTAGACATGGCATTGCGAAAATCGCCTGGCAATTAAAAAAAAAGAAGTCTTGCACGAACTAGCTTCAGCGTTGATATCGCCATATCGATAATTAGCTGACTCCTGAATTTCTAAGCGACGACTTGCCGAGGGGAAGATACTTATTGACGCAACCTTCGAACAAATGGGGCGCGCTCGCTGGTGACGCACAAATGACACGAGAACGAGAATTGGACCCCCCGAGCACGAGCCTGTTCTCTCCAACGACGAGTCGCCGATGGCGATGATGATGATGATGACGATGAAAACAATTAAGCCCATTAAATCGTTAGTTTCACGTACATGTGCGACCTTCTGTAACACAGCGCAGCTTCCAAGCATACGCAATAATGGCAACTTGCCGCGTTCTAGTGATGATTATATACACAAATTGAATAGGCGATATGCAGCACCGAATCCGTAAACCAGCGCGGGTTGCTATTGGCTGCTCGCGTAACCCCGACCCTCTGCGGTGGACCGCCTTAACAAATAGCTGGAGACGGAAGGACGTAGAAGAAATTGAGTTCGAACGTCAATCCTTTGTTTTTTTCAACGTGTTGCAATCTGCACTCGCTGTAACAATTATTGACAACTCGTCTCAAAAGTTCATATCTTGAACAGAACAATATACAGACCTGAAATAAGTTACGCGAGCCTTACAATTCTCGTTACCAGTTTACATTTCATGGCTCTTGTAAGTTATTAAAACCGGATGGCCTGACAAACACCGACTGTGTTCCATAGTATTAGATTTGTGACACAACGTAGGTAGTTTTAAAAAATCGAATAATTGTTTTTTATTTGTAACCGCGCTGTGAAGAGGGTTTTGAAAATCTCCACCCAACGAAACAAGTAAATCAAATTACGCTTATACCTCGTATTGTATTACTAATAATGAGTTCCCACCTTTTCCCACCCGGGGTAATAAAACACATTAAAAAAAAGATTAGAAAAAAATCTAATAGTTAAGATTTGTAACAAAAAAAAGGTTTAATTCTTTCTGGTCGTTAGAATTTCTAAGCTGCAAGAAGAGTTTCGTTATTTTTAACACCGTCATTTTTACATACAGGTATAGAATCACATAGGACATTGTATATTTATGGAACCACATCAAACTAAATAAATAATTATGGTGCGCAATAAAACACACGAAAATTGACATTTAAAAAATCTAATAGCCAAGAGTCGTCTAAGAAGTTGTGATGATATATTTTTTGTTCGGTTGTAGCTAGTAATAGTTTTGCCACACTCACAGTTTACGTTATTTATTTCTTTAATATGTGGAGATACTTTTTGGCGATCACAATTTTTGCGTACCGAAAGTCCATTTAATAGTTAAATCCCTTTAAGAATGAATAATGATTGAAATTCCTTCGGAAGATAGTTTGGTGAAACCGCATCCAAAATTTAAAAAAACATCGCTCGTAAATTATTTTCAGCTACAGCAATTTTACTTACATTCTATAACATCCCTACTGTACATTGCAATTTGTGTTCGTACGTACAGTACAGTGTACATGTTTTCGTTTGATACCCTTGCTGATCTCTATACAGTGAGACCCAAACAAAAACGTATCGCTAGAAATTTGATCATAAAATGGCAAATTTTAATGGAATAAATAAAAAATATTTGCAATTTCATGATCACATTTCTAGCGAAACGTTTGTTTCTGGGCCACCCTGTAGAGTAATGAGAAATTGGACGAATTTCTCTTTTCTTCAGTTGCAATTTTTTAAATTCAAATTGTCACTGTCAATTGTACAAATGAAAAAGTAGCAACGCAAAAAGCTCCTGACCTTAACTACACGAGTCAGTTGGACAGGAGCTATAAAAGAATCTATGGGCTTTCTTATAAGTACTTCAACATCGTTTTCGAGACTGGGCGAATGCACTTCGAGAACGCAGTTGCACTCTTGAAAATGTAGAACATTCGAATGGTCGAGCAATTATAAGATTGAAATATCGACGCTCCGCCACTCAAGCACGCCGAAGTCAAGCATTGCTCACAAGGCGAACTAATTATATTCTGTATATGCAAACTTTTCAATCGCTGGAGATCAATGTCACTTTTCATGAATTTTATGCAAAATCAATGTTGCGGGTTTAAAAAAATATCTTTCCCGTAACATTCACACGAACATTTCCGTTCGTTGTAACTAGGTTATTTGAAAGACTTGACTTGTGGTTGGCGGCCCCGGGTCCGATTCCCGTCCTGGATTCTCGTTTATTCGATCCCGGGTTACCGCCAAATAGAGTATAAGTTCCAAGGATTTAGCAAATTACTTTAACAAGTGATGTTTTTCTAGTTTCTGGTCTAATGTTTTTTGCGCCCGATTGTTGTTTCCATTACCATCACAATTTGGCTCTAAGTGCTTTATATTGTTCTATGGACGTCCGACAGTTGATCTTCGATACCAATTTATTTCTTTTATGATTTTTGACGTGGCATTCAGAAATAGTAATTGATAATATTTCCATCGATTAATATTAATAAGCATTCCAAAGGAATGTTCCCTAATACACTGGTAGTCGAAACGTGTTTCCTGCAATTTTCATTATTCTGAGCTCTCAAACATTGTTTTACAACGCGAGGGCTCAGGTACCACTTTCGTGTCCGGAGTGTTATTGTATAACTGAACTCAATACTTGTTTTTACATTTCTGGGCACTGAAAAAAACATGGTGTACTGTACATTGGACGAAGCAACAAGGATTCGAACCTGCAGCTCTTTGATCTGCGTGTGGGTTCCTGCACGCCCTCTCAATGAAAATGAACATGCGGTGTACTGTATCGCGTAATCTCGGAGCTTGTCACACAGCGTCGAGCACCAGAAAAGCCCTAAAATATATGTGATTTGTATGCCATTAACGGCTGGTTTTATTTACAAAGCAGTCGCATTGCAGTTGGTGTTAAGTGAATCGTTGAAGACCCCCCCGCCAATGTTGGTACAGTTGCGACTGGCCCCGAGTCCACGCTGAAACAATCGACTTTTATGATGATTAGATGTTTGGGCATAACGACTGACAAATATCATAAATTGTCGCCAGGCCGACATGGCTTGGAATAGACAATCGAAATTCCGACTAATCTCCGATTAATATCTGCCGCCCGCCCACACATTCACAAAGTGACACTGTATAGATGAGCTCTCGACAGTACCGGACATGTGGATGCACTTAATTCTCGTTATGGGGTGCTCTGTATGCCGCCACCTGCTTAATACGTTTATCTACGCAAAACTCACCAATTAATAATGAATCGTGGTGCGTTTTTGTAGACGTTTCCACGCTCGATTAAGGCCGTTCAACAGGTAAATACGATATTGACTGAAATCTACAGTATATTATAATCCTAAAATGTCCGCTTTTTAATATTATTTTTTAACTGTCCGTTTCCACGTTTACTTACAAACGCCTTGACAAAATTTGAGCTGTAGTGAGTTGCTCAAATTTGTAGTTGAGCGCAACTTATTTCAGATCTCGATTTTGTAAGTTCTTGCAAGGCAAGCCGCTCTATGCAGAGTAGCAGACGAAATTGCTGGGGGCCCATTTTGGACTCAATCTTTCTCAGTGTAGTTTATCTTCCCCAAGCTGTGATTGGCTGATTTGGGTAACGTGACCGTTACGTAGGAAGATTGAGTCCAAAATGGGTCCCCTGCTCTACGAACAGCTTGCACAAGTGAACTAGCCATTGAACATCGCTTCGCCAGAACATTTAAATATGGCGTTTCCACTTCTCCAAAATGGCGCTGTCGCTATCACGTGCTACCAATGCTGCCAGTCATATTTTAATATATTCCTTTTGTAAATCGTTTAATACCCGAGACAATTTAACAAATTCGGAACAAAATGCTTTTTGTGTTTTAAACAGATTGGATACTTAAACTGTCAAGCGTTTGAAAAAACTACAAAATAAATTAAGAACCAGTGTTGTTACGACATTGCTATGTGCAAGTGAGAGAACGGGGGTTTTCAAATTTTTGAAAAATATTTCGCTGACATGACGGGGACTTTCGAGCATAGTTGCGCAATTTCTCTAGTTGATTGATATTGTATTGTAGTAAAATAGCGCGAGTGTCTCGATATAATTAATCCACTGACGCAACGCTTTAACGTTAGATGGCGTTACATGTCGTCATTTGGCAGTGCCTCTAGCAACGACCTAAATCCTAACTCACTCCAGTCCAAGAAACTAACCATAGAATATATAGAATAAAATTAATTAAAAACCAATGTTGTTCCACTAACCACCATCAGATGGCGCCAATCACAGTGACGCACAAAGGGCGAGTGCGTTGCATACGAACATGATCATATTGTAAAATGCACGCTTGATTCGATTCAACTGTAAACTTTGCATCCTTCCTGTTTGTTTCCCTGCTTGTCAAGTTTACATGGGTGTCCCCAAAAAAAATATTTGCTATGTGAGAAATTCCTTCATTTTTATTTTCGAGTAGGGCGATCAACACATGCGTTCGAAATGCTTTGAAAATTGATACAGAAAGTACGCATCTTTATTTACGTCACCTCGATTTACAGTTCAAACAATAAGTAAATTTTCAATCGCTGGATCTCGCGAAAGCCCCAGAAATCACCGAAACGGTTTTACGTATCAATAATAGTTTTACGAGTTGCTGGAAGATACAAGAAAAAGAAAAAGGAACAAAACAACGATAAACATTTGCCATACCCAAGTACCTCCTATCAGTTATTGTATTTATGCAACTGGCCTTTGTCCAGTCGACGAAACCAGTGAAACAATAAAAAAAATACACGATTTCTAAACGCACCAAATAGTTTAACCAGCAGACGAAAGAACCAATCAATCATGTTTCGGCGCGCGCCTGGCAGAGCGCGGCGCGAAGCCTAGAGATCAATTTCCATCCGTGTATACATTATTATATCAAGAATGAGCTCTCTACTGTCTGCGAGCAGCGAGCAATTTTCAATTCCCCCACCCTTATTTATTCATCGCCACTCGAAAAAATAAAAAAGAAGCCTCGGCGCCATCATTTCTCCCCCCACCCCATCCCACACCCAACAACACCCCGCGTCCGTAATTTACCACATTTATATTCTGATTTCATTTTTTGACGCGCATGCTCGTCGGAGCATTTCATACATACATTACGTTTGCCACATCAATAACGTTTGTTCACACGAGGTTCGACGTTTTAATTTGCCCCCCACCCAACCATCCACCCCTCCCCCATCTATCTCCATGTCGAGTTCCATGTACACCGTATTTTCTATATAACACCCCCACCGCCACCACCACCACCACCATCCAAGATGGCCGCCGCATTTCCACGCCTCGTGACGCCGAGCCCGGCCATTGGCTGGCGGCGGCGCGGTAATGAGCGCTCGCCATTGGCTGGTCGAGAGTTGTCCCGATTTCACGTGCGTGCGTGCGCGCGCGTGCAGCGAGAGAGCGCCCCGCACTTACACAACCGCTCCCCGCGCTCCCCGGGGCGGCCAGCGCCGGGGAAATGGCGCCGACGCACACACACACTCAACTCACCTAGCAAGCAGCAGCAGCAATTGTTGTCGATGAGAAAATCCGAGAGGTGTCAGTGTATGTGTGTGTGTGTGTGGAGGGGGGACATTTCTCTCGCCGGTTTTGTGCTACGGAGCCATCTGCTCCTGAGCGCGAGCATCCTCGGTTCGTTCTACAGTGAGACGCGCTTGGACCATCCCACACAGGTAACAACACTCTTCAGCTTCCACGCACGCAAAATCGGCCGCGCTCGTCAATTCCCATCGGGTGTTGCGCCGGAGTTCGTGAACACAGCCGCGGCTCTCCAGTCGAGATCTCTCCCGCAGCAGCGCCTGCACCGAGCATCTTCCTAGACCACTGAGGGATCCTCCTGAGGCCCCCGCAAGACGTGCTTCTTCAATCGATCCGATCAACTAACTTCTGGTGCAAGTTCGATAGTTTCCTCTTGACAGCGAGGACGTGATGTGGACACACACGACTCGTCGCGTTTGACCACAGGTTGGACCGCAGTCTAGGGGAAAACTTTTTTTCTTTCGCTCGCTTACTGAAACGGTCATAACTTGACGCGACAAGTGTGAGGTCACTCGACCGTACTCCCCACCCCAACGCGCGTGACGGTCGACCATCGCCCTGCAGTCCATGCGGCAATGACCGTGGATATCGTGGATCGCAGGATGACCGTGTCCAAGGGGGTCAGCGTGGACGATGACTACCTGATCGACCGCGAGAACGAGAAGCTGCGCTTCCTCAAGGAATGCGAGTCGCCTCCCAGCGGCCACCCGGTCGGACGGCACTACTTCCAGCAGCAGCAACAATCGGCGCCCCAGCACCATCTGCAGCACCACCACCAGCAGCAGCAACAGCGCGCCGGCGAGAAACGGACCAGCGTGTGCAGCAACAGCAATGCCGACTTCAGTGATGGCAGCAGCGGTAGCGAGGTGGACGAGGTGGTCCAGCCTCCGGGGAAGACGGCGTTGTCGGCCGCCATGAACTCTGAGCGCGTCCGATCTCCGTCACCACCTCCACTCACCGCCACTTCCGGCGCGCCCAAGTTCCTAATCCGGGACATCCTGAACGTTGAAAAACAACGGCCACTGTTCGGCGGCATGGTCAGCGTCCAGCCGCCGCCCGGGCCGCCCCACTCAAATCAGTTCCTCGGCCACCATCACCAGCAACACCACCACCACCTACAGCAGCAGCACCACATGCTCAACAGCAACCACCTCAAGCTGGGTATCCCGCAGCCGTCGCGCGAGGCGTTTTTCGGACTGCACCATCCGCACCACCCGTTCCTCTATCACCATCACCATCACATGCAGCTGCTGGGGTTGGACGCGTCGGCCGACGGTCGACGGACACCGCCGGGCGGCGATCGAAGCGGGAGTCCGGGACCCGAGGAAGTGAGGCGGCGGCGTGGCGCGGCAGCAACCGCCGCCGCCGACGCCGAACTCTCGGTGGTGGTGGACGACGACGACGACGAGCACGAAAGACCGCCGCCGCGGCGCTCGCTTCACGCCGCCGCCGACGACGAGGACTGCGGCCGCCGATCCAACACATCGACGCCGCTGGGCAGCGTCTGCGACACTCAAGGTAAGCTTTAAGCGTTTAAAGCGTCTCGTAACAAAATCTCGCAGTTTAAAAATCCTTATGTTTCTCGGTACCACTTCGTTGGGGAAACTGTCACTCTAAGAATGTAAGGAACTGACACCGTTGGTCAAAAAGTTGTGGGATTGAGCCCGAAATGGTTGGACGTGATCCCTCTTTGAGGCGGAAACGCTGGTAGGCTTCTTGCCAAAAAAATAACATTAAAAGACAAACGGAACAATTGCGATTTTTGCAAAGCGAATTAAATTATAAGGCTGAGACGTTTACATTGGTTTCGGATTAACCTGTTGGGCAATAATGGCCCTTTCACACACACACACATAAGTCAATTTTAAATATAAACACACATAAGTGTATGACAACAAAGAATTTAACTTGACAAAGTTATAGGACGAACACTGCAGTTGTGAAAAATAACTTCCAGGGCATTAAGGAGTAATATTGCGGTGTCGTGGGTTTAAATATCTCTGGAATTGAACGGTTGAGTTGGGATCGTTTATGGAACCCGCATATGCATAATCGATATGCCTAAGAAAATATCAAATGAAACCTTTCTCTTCCAAGAATATATTCGAACGATAATTTATTTACAGATTTTGGAGGGTCCAACTCGTTAACTTAAAAAAGTTAACTCGTACTAATATATATATATATATAGCTGGTCCATGCAACTGAGCGAGTGCCAAATATATTATTATCTACATCAGGTTTTATTCTTTTGCACGACTAAAAGAATAACATTTACGACTTGTATAGGCACGGATACAAAAATTTAAAAAAGCGCTGCATTAAATTATCGGCTTAACATTTCAGAAGTTACTAATCAATAAACAAAATAAAGCCTCGATTGAAAATAGCGCAAGAAAATGTTTAATTGCTTATTGCTACAGTCTTCAGTTTTTAAAAAAAATCAAAAATGCGTAGTTAAGCTGGTATGAATTTCGCTCTGTAGATATTTAATATAATCATTCACGTATGCAAATTTACTATATAGAATTGTATTTTTTTCTAATATTGGTGCTCCTAATTGTATGTTGAATATTCATGTTCGCATGTGGTTTTAAAAGAGTAGATTCAATTTGCGAGCTCGTTTCGATTTGCGCGCAGGCGCTATCGAAGTCGATCACATATAATTTCAAGTGTGCGATGCCAAATATGCAAATCATTCAATTTACAAAGATCGTTTACACCCACAGTGCAAACGCGCGCCCATATCCATGATAATATAAATACGCAAAGCGTCATTGACACACCACACACATTATTGTCGATGCGCGCACCTCCCGCACGTTAACATGTGCACAATGCAAATGACGTGACGCAAGCGCAGCGCAACCGTGATCGCGAATAAATAATAGATTGCTAATGAATTTAGTCTGGTCACACATGTGCCGACGCGAATAAAATAATCTGAACGCCAATAAATTTTTTAATTCAACTTTTTAAAAATCGCTTTTTTTTTTGCTACACGGTTAAAGGACGAAGTGACCTGCTGGATTAACTAAATTGAGCAATAAAATAAATAAGCGAATACCTTAGTAGGTTTTGGTTCTATGACGATCATAATTACAACCTTATTTACCGACAATCTGTCTATGCATCCGGATGAAAGCAAAAAAATCAAATTAAAATGTATTATTCGAGTACTTCACGATCTTTGTGAACAAATCATTTTTTTTAAATATAATTTTTTTACTCGGTATATAAATACCCTTATTCTTGTATATCATTATATGTAATAATAATTCGAGCAGCTAAAAAGTTCGCTAACTATCTTAATAATAGTTTCAATGAAAATATTCACACTGAACTGAACATATAACTGAGTTCCCATAGATGCATTCCCAATTTAACTCATTAATAAAATAGAAATAGAGTGATTATATCAGCTAAAAACAATAATAAAACTGCACCTCAACGATTGTTGTTCCGGACCGTGATTGTTCATATGCCAATTTTATATGTTACCGGACATCTTGCTGGTGATAAATAAAATTCATCACAAACAAAATGTTAAATTAAAAATATTTCAGTTAGCCCGCATGAAGTCTTGCTGAACGTCATCATTACCTTATCAGTGCGATTACGACCACGATTACGATCCAAAAGGTCTCGATGGACAAACAAGCGTTTTCAATAGACAAGCTTACATAAACTACCCTCATTAGTACATATGTTAGGGGTATCAAATCTCTCTAATGAACAGCTTAAACGCACCTTTTATTTGCACAACAAAATAAGGACCTAAACGGACCCTAAATAATTAGTTCCACGTCAGTCACAAGATTCAATTTGAGAATGCCGAGGAAAAAATAAATTGATTGAAATTTTGCGGTCCAGCGATAAATAAATATAAATAAAAAATATATTTTTTTATTTTTGATGGGGCCTATCAGCATCAACAGGACATCTCGAAGCGTTCGGTCATTTCCATCCGATTCGGGGCTCGAACTCTCGAACACGAATCTCTTGATTCGTGAATAGATTCATTATCTCTTGTTGGCAAACAATGAAGTCACAAAATCATCGTGCAATCATCAGCTATGTTTGCTTCAATAAACCCCATAAATCACGTTACTGGTGTAAACCAGTCTATTTAGGGTGCAGTCTGTTGTTGGTGGACTAATTAAACGGGAGCTTCGCAAAAGTTTAATGGATGCACTTGTGTTGACAAAATGGGTCGAGCACTGTTGACGCTAACGTGGTTGACACCATGAGCGTGACGCTGGGATGGCGTCAGCGGTCAGCTACGTTGACCGAAATGTTGTCTTGCGAAAATAGTAAGGGACGAGATGGAACAGGAACGTCCAATGGTTCTTTCTGTTCGATGTTAGAAATTGAATATCTTTTTTTTTTGGATTTGCGTGGGCGCTTAATCAGAATTGAATACCTGCGCTCAAGACGCGCTCAGCCACCATATGACCGCTTGGTGGCGCTGCTCAACAAAATCATGCGAGTCATGAGTGAGTGGTTAGCCGGATGCAGTGTCACATTTGTCATGCTTCCTCACGTCTAAAAAGAGCTATCCATTCTGGTGAATATAGGTAGTTAGTGTCGTAAAGGCTACCATCGTCAGACTTAATTGGTCAATAACAATATACACGAATAACCTTGTTGGCGCCTAAGTTCATCAATTTTTTTAAAATCTCCATATGCTGGCGGCGACTCATTAAACCGCAAAACAAACGCGACGTGAAAAAACAAAATACATGTATGCACACGTTTCTTAAATCATATTCTTCAACAATATTGATAGTGACACGCCAAGGAGTCATCAGGAAAAACACATAAATCGAGACAGAACGACATCAACAAACAAGCGGACAGAAACAAATGTTGGCAATGGGAAACGTCACGTAACCAGATTTAACGGGAAAAAATAAGGATTTTTCGAAAAACAGTTTATTAAATTTTAACATGAAAAAAGAAAGGAGATTCTGTCCTCATCGGTTAGTCGAATTCGATCCTGTGTACTAGGACTGGTTGTGTGTGAACCGGTATGTTGTGGCCCTAGCTTCACTTATAGCCGGTCGTCAAGGGAAACGCTGCGGCTGACGCGCCTTCTGCCCAAATCGAAACGGCCAACGCCATCTGTTGGCGGCCACTTGTAACGTTTATGGTACAACCTCAATATTGCGGTACACGGTTACTACTAGTGAATGTAGGCTTACAAGTAAATTTCAACTGCTTAAAAAAGTGGTTGTTGCTTTAAAAAAAAAAATGAGTGCGGGTGAAATTAATAGACCAGTTAGTTGTCTGGAGGGCTGCGCCGAGATGCGACGATCGCGAGTTCGATTCCCGCCAAATGGCATTGCCCCTTATAAATGAGCAATCCTTGCTAGCATCTCGCTTATGCGGTGCAGCGGATTAACGGGGCGTTTTTAATGCCGTTTGTCGTTTAACCCCCTATCGGTGAATTAGGAATTAATGAACTACAGAGTATAAGGCGCCACTTGCAATTGGAACTTTGTAGTGAGCATCACGTAGCAACAGTGCCCATTGATCAATCCCTAACAAATAAATAAAAATCATCTAAATATATCGAGGAAACCAAGAGAATTTCTTAACCCCCCCCCCCCTTCCCTTCGAAAGTGACTATTTTCCTGACAACTTTAAGCTCATGTCGAAAGTCGATGGCCGCGTTTTAAAGTGTCCACACACACATTATCCTGATCCCTGCACACTCGCAATCAGAATTGACTCGGGGAAAATCTCACCTATGCGTTTAGCGCGTGCGTCCTATCATCCGATTCTTAGAAGTCGCCGAATCTCAAGGTGCGGTCCGTTTATCGCTCCTCTCCAACCGACTGACAAAATGCCCTTCCTTGGATGTGTGGTCCGAGAACACATTTTCACAAGCGGCGATTGGATTAACGCATCTCTGTTTTCCCGAGTCACGATTATGGGGTGGCAGCGAAAAACGCGGCACTTTCCAATCCCCAATTTTGACCAATTGGCATATCACCGTTAATTCCGATTTCTGTTGTATGTGTCTCAGCGACACCAAACCCTCCCCCCCAACCACCACCTCTCAACATTTTCGAGCACACCCTGTATACACACACACACAGGTATATAGAGAGAAGAATAGGACACCCCAGTTATAATAACAGATCAGACGCGACCCTTTTTACCTGGACACGATGGGGGGTCAAAAATACACAGTTTACAGAATTGTAAGACAACACTTAGAGGCTGGCTTTACACAGAGAATAGCCGATCCCCAATTTATATATCTATATATATATATGGTCGGGGGCAGGTAATCTGTATGGATTTAGTGTGTTAATTTAATGGTGCGTTGCCGGTACGTCGTCTGGTCAGCGGTGTTTGGTCAAGAACACAAAGGAGGGGTTGCACGTTTAATTTAGCATTAAAACACGAAAATCTTTATGGTCGGTCGCGGTTTCTGCTTTTTCTCATCTTCTCCGGCGGCGTCCGATGGAGGAGGGGTAATGGAAAGGCTGATCGGTTGTGGAAGGGATGATGGGGGGGGGCGGCTACGAGGTCGCGCGCTTCGTACTCTGTGGTTAACCTGACGGCGGCATAGGTGGCTTTCTCCAAATATAGACGAGTATGTTAATCCTCCTGAGCCCCCCCACCAAACAACCCCCTGATATTCCTATACCAGTGTGTGATACCAGTTCTGGAATTCTGAGTGCTGGGATTTTCAAAATATGACGCCAATTACAATTACAACAAACTTAATTTGACCCTCCGCCTTGTGGCGGGGTCCAGAAGACCAGCTAAGGCCAAAATTGGATTGCCTCATTTTAACAGGCTCTAAAATCAAGTAGGCTAGCGTTAACTGTACCATAGTAGATTACAGGGGCAGCGTCTTAAAATCTATGTCCAGCAGAAAACAAATGTTTAAAATGAGAAACTGTCGTCTTAGCGTATGAGCAAAAGAACATCGGAACAAGCCCCAGAACATACACGAACTAAACGACCACTCGGAAATGCACAAAGCAAATAAATAATAAAACAAAATAGTCATAATAATTTCATAATAAATTTATAATGAAACAGGGGGTTGTCTCCGGGACAGCACCGGATGAAAAAAGACGACCAGAGTCGGCGTGAAAATCTCAAATAAAGCAAATAAAAAAATTTTTTTTTTTCGGGATATGGGTAACTAAATTATGTTGTCTTCTAAATTGCTATGAATTTTTGAGGAAAGTCATTTGGTAGGTTCAATCCATTCTTCCGTGTTTCGCAACAAATTCCTTATTTGCTTCGTGCATTTCCGAGTCTTGCCAACTCAGCTGTCGTCGTTTAATCTCAGTATGTCCTGGGATTGCTCCTATGTTCTTCACCCTATGTTCTTCGCCGGCCTAGGCAAAATTACCAGGTCGCCTCCTTAGGGTTCTAGTTCTAGTTCTGGACCTCCGTAACAAATATCTCATATACAACTGGTCGACCCCCGCCATAGGCCCCTCTCTTGGGGGCTGCTTGTGGCTACATATTGTAATTCCACTCTGGGAAAATAAAGAGTTAAACGGACGACTCAGACTTCGAATTGTTGAATCAGTCTATAAGATGTGTGTATGAGAATGTAAAGAGACGGCATTTTAAATTATAAACACGAGTATCTTCAAATCCTCAAATGAGTTCCCCGATGTAAGAAACATATGAAATAACCAGAAATGGTGGATTCGTGACAGCACCGAATGAAAAGACGAACCGAGTGGCGTATTCGCTTTATAATAATATTTTACTATTATTTAATATGAAATGGTAATTGCGAAAAATACAGAGTTTTGAAGAGGCCAGGAGTTGAACCACGGATCCCTGTTTATATTGGGACTCTTCAGGTATTTTAGCTGCGCCCAATGTCTCCCAACGTTTGTTTCGCGCGGGTCTCTAGAGGGTTTCCGGGGCGGTCTAAACGAAGGGTGCGGTGGCCGGTGGGCGCCGCTCGAAATCGGCCGCGCAACCTGGCCACAGCCGCCGCCGCCGCCGTCGTCGCCGTCGTCGTCGACCGGGGAGGGACTCGATCCACGCCCCGACGCGGCGGTGTCCACCTTTGACGGTTGGGGGCGCCTCGCTCTCACCTGTTCATTATAATGGTCTGCGTGAGAAGGACGCTAAACGACCGGCGGTTCGGAACCAAGATGCAACCTTCTTCCCCCGCCCCACCCCTCTCTTTGGTTTCAACGGAAGCCGACGCACTGTCAGGTCGAATTCCTGTACAACCAGAAATAGCTGTTAAAACGTCATGTCTACGTGGGTGGGCATATTTCTCTATTTTCATTATTTGAATATTATTTTTCGGGCGAAAGAAATTCCTTCACTCGCTATCTTTCGGAATAGAAGTAAAATCCTGACTAGTAACTGTACGATATCGGGACGTTAAAGATCCCTTTCCTAGGCAGCCTAGGTTAGGCAAAATTTCCGGGTCGCCCTCTGGTGGGGTTTTGAGATTTTAAATCACCGATGAACCCCCTAACAACATTTTTTATTTTTATTATTTGAATACATAATTTGACAGCGGCACTACCAGCGTCACCGACGCAAAGTCACTGCCATCCGAAAAGATCCGATGGATGAACGGATTCGAACTCAAAACGTAATTGTACATGAATCATGAACTACATAGGGTAGTTCCTTCTAAGCGGACGACCTAGTCACTGGTCAAACAGGGGTAAACTTAATTTTCTATTATTCAACGTGGTTGTTAAGGAGGTGTACCAGATAGTTTTGTCAGCCTGAAAAACCCGGAAAGACATCAGACTACTTGGTTTTGTTTCATTCAACAAGAACTCAAAGAAGTGGTCAGTCTAGACACATGAATGTCAGGAGAACATGAATTCCTTTTGGAAAAACAAATTGCGTGATGTTTCTTGGCCATGAAAGCGGACGCAGATAGATGGGTGGAGTTGAGATTCACAGGGGAGGGGGGGTGTCCGACAAAAACTAAAAAGGTGACCCCCCGCTCAACACCGACCCCCCCCCCCTCCTTCCCACACACACACTACCTGGCGCGAAGAGCTCCGCGACCGGACCATCCCCCTCTCATCCACTATTCTAATAGTACTCCATCCCCCCCCCCAACACACACACACCATCATCATCATCATTCACCCCCTTTCTCGGATCCGCTGCTGTAGCCGCTGATAGGTGGCTTCGGTAATTGAGGTCTCACCGGGGCTTAATTGAACAAGAAGGGTCGTGCTAATTGTGCGGCCGCGGCCTTTTTTTTTTCTTTTCTTGCCGCCCCGCCCGGGGTTCCGGCGCTCGGTCCCGCGGGATCAATAACTGATGGCCACAATCGCCGTGCCAGGAGGAGAAGAGAGGAGGGGTGAAACTCTCTTGGTTCTGCCGTCGGCCCCTCGCGCTTCGAATTCCCCACGACGAGCGTGGCCGTGTGGAGTCCTCTTGCCGTGGTTATATAGTGTCTATATGGTGGTGGTGACGGAACCCACACGGAAAATCAATGCAATTCAATTGCGCATGCACACGGCTGCGATTGTCGCTAATATCGATTTAAGCTCTTGGGCGATCGGCTAGGAAGGAAGGAGCCCGTCCGACAGACTGGTTGAAAACTGAACTGCGCTGTGTGTGCAAATTACGGTTCAGGTAAAAATAGGCATTGAAATAAGATGGGAACCGCACCAAAGATCCCAGTCGGTTTAGCGACTGACTGTGGTTTCGGCGGTCCCGGGTTCGATTCCCGGCGCGGGCTCTCGATTATTTCGATCCCGGGGTACTGGACGTGCCCCCCCCCCTCGCATAGTGCCTAAGCACCATGAGGGGTACTGAACGCCTGTAGTGAGGTTGACTACAGTTGATTGGTTAAAAAAAAGTATTTGAGAAAAGAATTCTACCCCAGAAAATGGCTGGGACATGAAGCGAACCCCCACAAGAGTGAAATTTACATAAATGCCTCGTATGGGGGGGGAGAGAACTACCCCAGACGCAGTATCACCAGAAAAATTTTGATACCCGTCAAAATAAAAAATAAAAGAGAATTATTTATCCTACGTGCGTCTTCCTTAAGAAGAGAAGTAATTCGCAGATTCATACTTTTACGGAATCAGGTACAAAAGTTAAAGACCCGTCGCTAGGCAGTCAAGGCTAGGAAAAACTAACATTTTTTTTAAAAAGTCAGTTCTACGAAATTCGACAAACTGCAGAGGTAATTAACCTATTAAATAAAATCGTGCCACTGTAAACATTTCTTTGATATGAATTATTGAAAGCATATTACCAGAGTGTGAAATACGTGTACAATTACCTTTAGTGTATGGATGGCTAGTCAAATGGGTCAAAAGGTTTGTGCAAATTTATCCGATATATTTAACTCGCCTACGATTTTAAAAAAAAACCTCTTCGGCATTTTTGAAATGGCACAATAATCTACAGGTATACTACCTACTCACTAACTATGGCGATTATCGAAGCAATTTATGAGCGCTTTTCTTGCACAAATCTCTTCGAATGTTTTAAAAGCTTCGATTACTCGTGTATTCGTTACGCGTTAATTTTGCTTCAATTATGCATGCACATTGTTCATGCATAATTTCCCTATTCTTTCATTGTACGGGCAAGAGTGCGTTTACAAATTACGTGTAATATATTATTATTTTTTAAATGTCAAATGCCAGTCAGTGGTGGTACATTCCAGGGCAAAAATTATACAAGATGGCAAAGTTGGAACACATTTTTATGCAATTGTTGTTGCTATATTTTGAAAATGGATCGACCTTGAGTAATTGCGGCATATCGCCGCGTTAATAGTTGTTTATTATGCATGGGGGCCAATACAATAATGATCAATCATAAACTAGTCTCTTGAGTTGCAATATGCTCAGGTTACGTGATGATATACAGAGTACAGGCAACCTGGTCCCTGATGTTGCCAATGTGTTTCACAGAAGCAGCAATAAAAATTAATAAATCAGAGTGTATTGTTGCTAAAACTTTGTTTACTGCCATATAAATGGTAACCAACAAGTGGATTATTTTTCATTGGCCAATTTTACAAATACTGTTTCAGACACTAAGTATTTCATTTGAACTTGACTAAAATTAAAATTTTAAAATCATTGCCCTTACATTCGTTCTCTACATATATACTCTGTATATATATCGAATCAATATCATACATGGAACATAACAAAGACTTCTATACGAGTACAGGACAGCCTTTTCAAAGACTATACGAGAATATTTATGAATATTTTTGATTCTCAAACAACAAATGTTTAGGATATAATATAGTGGCTACATGCACTGGCAGAACACAAGAGAAACTCAAATCACACTTCGTTTTTGATATCTATCAATGTTTTCTCTATGATGTTGACTCTTAAAAAGCAAGTAAATGTTTTGGTAGTGCAATTAGAAAGTATTTATCCATTTCTTTGAGAAAGAAAATGATTTCTTTGGTGGAGATCAACTTGGATTTTACCTTCAAGTACAAGCCAGAGGAAAAAGGCAATAAAATAATATATAATGGACTTTTTCCAATAGGGCCACAATCAACATCGCTTATGAGTTGAAATATTTTTTGTTTCCAAATTGTAGCTCCTTTCCTCCTTACCCCGGCCATAAAAATATGACCGCCTCCCCACCGTACGATCATGTTGTTGTTTTTCTCTAATATATCCCTGCTGGCGTTGTTCTGTTAACATACACGCGAATGGATGGTAAAACGGTAGGGTCCCACTTGAGGGTCACTCGAGGAGCACAAAGGCGCCGACATCTCCAGGGGCCCTAAACGCCAGGTTTATAAAGGAAATTAGATATTCCCCACCGCTCCCTTTGTTATCAATGCGCACTGTGTAGGCCATCTGTGAACGTCAATGCGAAATTATGGATGGCCATTTTTGTTCGCGATTATTAATTTATTGCGATTGCGGTATGCATAATACGGACGGGTGTAGTAGTGGGTCATTTCCATTTCTGATTACACGCCAGGTGGGGTTGGCGTTGTAGCGATTGGTTGAGTCGCTCCATTACGCATTAATGATATTATATCTGCAAATCACCCATCGCAAATGATGTTTTTGTTTGCCATTTAGGTAAAACCAATGAAGAAAATGTACGTTAGTGTTTTTAGAGTTGCTCGCAAGATGACGTTTGAGCAAAATTTTGGTTTCGTTCAGCTCAGCTTCAGCATAATAAATATTACATCACATTAACTGAGGGATTGTTGGGGCATTGACAAATTCGTAAGGTTTCTCGCACTGAACAGAAACCACAAAACACAAGCATTTTTTGTGCACTGTTCAGAAATTCATTTTTAAATTTCAAAATTTCTTTGTCTTATGACCAACACCAATTTATTTACATTGTGACATTTTCTTCTCTTTTTTTAATTAATTAGGTAACTTCACAAATTATACTCATATATTCTAAAGCAGCTTGCAACGACTTAAAAATCGATTACTTGGAAACACTTTAAAATATAAAGTCACCTTTAAAAAAAATTATAAAATATTTCTTGTTTTATTCGTAAAGCGGAAAACGTTCCTGTCACTTCACTTTCCTCCAAATATACGTAATGGACGAACCTTTTCGGGTTCCGTGGACAAGGCACGCTATGAACCAACAGGGATAGACAGAGCAGATCTTTCCTACGAGGACCTCAGCCAAAAAAGTTTGAAAATCACCTAAGCACCATCTGTGTGACCGGGGATAAGTTGCTATCGACGGGTGGCGCGGGTCAGATGAGAGGGGTTAAAGAAACCCCGGTCATGCTCTCCCCTCGCTCCCCGTCCCGTCCAGGTATGGCTCCCACGCAAACACCGACGGGATGAAGGTGCCCCTCGACAATAGTGCCTAGGCACCAAGAGGGGGTACAGAATCGCCTGTAGTGCAGGGACTACAAGAGCAGGATGTCGACGACGGGATAAAAGACGAGAGAAGGGCGCGTTCCGCTAATGACCCCGCGTTATCAAAGACCCGCCGCGTGCCACGGTTCAGGAAGACGGTCTTTATCTCACAGCTCGAAATATATGAGCGTCGAGGGGACGCCCGCAATTCTTAATTTCTATACTCCTTGGCTCATTAGTCATCGCTCTCGCAGCATGAGTTGATGGGTTTGGTGTGTGCTGCAGTGGCCAAGTCGCAGGTCAACCCTATGGTCTCTGTGCCTGACAGCAGACATGTTGCCCTCTAGAAGTAGACGATCGGCGAATTGTATATAGTTCCATCGATAGTTTCTTTAAATACACACAACGCTCATAGCGGTGGGTTGAGCGCCACTGTCGGCGAGTCCGACTGTTGATTTCCTGAGGAAAGGGGTCAAGCTACCCAAATATATATAAAGAAGGCTAGGATAGAGCTAGCTACTATTCCGACAGTTACAATAATGGTGGATATTTGAAAATATTAGTTAGCTCTATCTTAGCTTTCTTTATACTTAATTAACCACCAGGCGGGGCTCATTAGTGAAATTGAAATGGTCCAAAGAAGGGCTGCTAGATTTGTTAGCGGTAGATTTGGTCG